>SNQJ01S0056559.1:25552-45877 GCA_010110895.2 Picea sitchensis | reverse complement strand
AGCACCAACTAGATGGAAGCACCAACTCCCAGAATATCTTCTAGCACCAACTAGAATTTAGAGGACTGCAATCCTCCCTAGCACCACCCTACCACCCTTATTGAATCTTACAAAACTTACTTACTTGATCTGTATCCGATCTGCTATGTTACAGCTAGATGTCTCCTCTACCTTCTTCAACTTCTATGCTCTATTCCACTTCTGCGTATTTTTGCTTCTATGCTCCTCAACTCCACTACACTCTTCTTCGTCTATGCTCCACTTTTTCTCCTCTTGTGCACCACTACATCTCTGTTAAGATTTTCTTGTATGTTTTATGCTATGTGCTCCATCTGCATTCTACGCGATGCGCCTCTTCTGTACTCTTCTGATCCTCTGCACAACTTCCTTCTACCTGCATGTATAAAAGTGAAAAATGCACTCTCTCTTCTTTGTTCTGTATATTTTTATCACTTTAAGTCCTCTACGATATAATACACGCAACTCTTCATCTTCACTGGCAATTATCCAGAGTCTATTCATCATCAGTGGTCATTATCGTGAGATTCTTTGGCTTCTCTAGTAGTGCGACCCTTCGTCTTCTCTATTACAGTTGAGCTTATTCTCTCTGTTACAGTTACAGTTTCTCTTCTCTGATAATTACAGGAGGTATTCTTTGACAGTTAGAGAAGGTCCTCCCGAAGAACCTCCTTGTGAACTTCACCCACGTGAACTAGCACCGGGTGCAAGTTTCCCCCATGTGACCACCATCTCTGACCACACGCTAGTCAAAAAGGCTCTTCACGACTTCGTGTTTCGTGATCTCGCGAGTTAGCTCTCCTCCATTCTTCGAAGTCTGAAATCCTAAGATCCGAAACAGATCAACAGTCCACAACCCTCTGTGATTCTATAGTCCATAATTACTTCATGATTTTGTGTTTCATGATGTTTGCATACTACTCGATGCAGTTCTTCCGATTCACAATTCTGTGAATCTTCTTATCTGCTACCACGTGTCCTTCCCAACACCAACAACTAGGATTGCCTTGTGATTTTGGATTTCATGACTTTTCACTTCTCCTGTGCACTCTAAAAGAATTAAAGCCCGTGCACTTACCTCTGGATCCAATGACGGTTGGTCCACGTGCTCGGAACTAACTCCTGAGATCTATTCTCCTCCTCTACGTGCTTGTTCCTCTTGCCTGGAATCTGATCCAATAGTCCAAATTCTTCATAGTGCTCGATCCGACAACCACTGTCACTCCTCCTCCTAAGATTACGATTTCTTCTGACTTAGAATATTTTCTAAGTATTCAAAGGTTTCATCCTCCGAACCTTCTCCTATGAAATTGATTGAAAGGTCTCGCCTTTGCATTTCCTCATGAGCTCTGTCTTCATAGAAGAGGACTTATTCCAGTGCTATCATCACTTATTTCCTATTTTCAATCGTCGTTGTTGTTATTTCCATCAATGACAAGCACACTCTTCCTGTAAATATGCCAAAAATATCCCCCTTTGGCATTGATGAAAACCCTGAAAGGCTGCACTATTCTTCTTAGACCTCTAACTATAGCATCCAAACCACACCTTTTTCTCCCCCTTTGACATCAATATCAAAAAGAACTGAGAGTGACTATGTTCTCCCCATGATCAGAGATACAATAAGCACTCTCCCCCTGATTGGATATACTATGAGAACTCTGCCCTTGATCACATAGACTATTTTAACTTTATAACAGGATCATGCTCAACTTCTAGCGTAGATACTCAAATTGAGATTTTGCAAGTGGTTTAGTGAATATATCAACAATCTGATCATTGGATGGAATATAATGCAAAGAAACAACAGTTTTGGTTACATGTTCCCTCAAGAAGTGATACTTGATGGATATATTCTTAGCCTTAGAGTGAAATACAGGATTCTTTGACACACTAATTGCACTACTATTATAACAATGAATTGGGATCGGTGCAATATACTTTACCTCCAAGTATGCAAGTGTCTGAATCATCGACAAGACTTGGGTATAACAAGTGGCAGCTACAATGTATTCAACTTTTGCAGTTAATAAGGAAATGGAACCTTGCTTCTTTCTCAACCATGCTACAAGAGAGTCTCCTAAGAAGAATGCACCTCCACTCATGCTTTTCCTTCCATCTATTCAGTTAGTCCAATCAACATCTAAATAGACTTATAATTGAAAATTCTAATTCCTAGGATACCATGGGCCATAGTTCATTGTTCCTTTCAAGTATCTGAATATTCTTTTGACAACTATCAAATGAATCTGTTTAGGTGCAGATTGATACCTTCCTACCATTCCAACATCATGCATTATGTCTGGACAAGATGTTGTGATGTACAACAATTTTCCTATCATAGGCCTATATGAACTCTCATCAACATCACGTGAGTCATCATATTTGCCTAACTTTCATCCAGTGACCATAGGTGTGCTCACAGGGGTAAAATCTTCCATTTGAAACCTTTTCAACATTTCTCTTAGATATTTCTCGTGAGAAATAAATATTCCTTCAAATCTCTGAGTAATTTGCTAACCAAGAAAAAATGATAGCTCCGCTATCATAGGCATTTCAAATTTAGAATTCATGGCAGAAGCAAACCATTGTACCAATGAAGCATTATGACTTTCGAAGATGATGTCATCTGCATAGACCAAAACAATGAGAAAATCATTATCCTATGTTTTGATATATAGATTGCAATCAATTGTTCCTCTCTTGAACCCTTTGTCTTGAAGATACTTATCTAGTCTGTAATATAAGGCTTTCTTCAGCTTGTAGACAAAGTCAGGGTTATCTGATAGTTGGAAACCCTCTGGTTGTTCCATATAGACTTCTTCTTTTATATCTCCATTTAGAAACGTTGACTTGACACCCATTTGGTAGACCTTAAACTTGTTATGACAAGCATAGGAAAGAAACATCCTAATAACTTCTAATCTTGCTACGGGCACAAATGTTTCATCAAAATCTAGTCCTTCTATTTGAGCATACCCTTTGCAGACCAATCTAGCCTTATTTCTTACAATATTTCCTTTCTCATTCATCTTATTTTTGTAGACCCATTTGGATCATATTATATTTCTATTTTCTCGCCTAGGAACAAGTTCCCAAGTATCATTCTTTTCAATATGATCGAGTTCCTCATTCATTGATTTTAACCAATTTACATCTTTACTAGATTCATTAAAGTTCTTGGGTTTCACCATGGATATGAAAGTTATATGTGATTTCTTGGTGTCTTTGATTATCCTTCTCCTGGTTTGTACACCTTTGTCTTTCTCACCAATTATCTGACTTGTAGGATGATTCTTTTGAGTAATTTTGGAGGAAGGATTTGTTGTTGATTATTGTCTTGACTCTTCTTGTCTGGGTGTCTCTTCTCCACCTAATTCATCATCTTGTTGTGACTCTATGATTTTATGTTCTTCACTTTCATTATTCTCATCATCTTCTTCATCTGACTTGGTGCTTATTCTTTGTTGATCTTTTACAAGAGTTTCTTCATCAATTCTAACATTAATACAATCTACTAATTTATGCATTCTTTTGTTAAAGGATCTGTATACTTTACTCTTCATTGCATATCCTAAGAAGATGCCTTCATCATCTCTACCATCAATTTTTCCTAGATGATCATCATTATTTTTTATGTAGCATTTACTTCCAAATACTTTGAAGTGCTTGATTGATGCAGGTCGACCAAACAACAACTCATATGGAGTTTTATCACTGTTCAGCCTTAGATTCACTTTGTTTAGAATATGAACAGTCGTGTGAACAACCTCCACCCAGAAGGTTTGTGAAATGTCCCTTTCAGTCATCATAGCCCTTGTCATTTGTTGAACTGATCTATTTTGGCGTTCTACAACTCCATTTTGTTGAGGAGTACCTGGAATAATATATTCTCCTTTAATTCCATGTCTATCACATAATTCTTTGAAATCTCTTGACAAAAATTCTCCTCTCGTGTCTGAGCGAATTTCCTTAAACTTCCTTCCTGACTGATTCTCAGATAATTCCTTAAACGTTTTGAACTTCTCAAATGCATCAGATTTTTCTCTGAGAAAGGAAACTTTAAAAAAAGCAATTTATTCTTATATTCTTCTAACTTAACCTTAAAAAAAATCAGATCTTCTTATATTCTTCTAACTTAACCTTAAACAAAAAAAATTCTTCACATGGTTCACTGCATGTTTTCTCATACCTGAGCAGTGATTGTTTTTGTTTTCTTTTCTTTTCTCTGAGTCTATCAATCTCTTCCACAACACTGACAATTTCTCCTTCAAGATCTACTACTTCTTCACAACAATGAACTCACTTCCTGTATATTCAATGTTTAGGTCTTCAGAAGCTATTAGCATGAGATCATTTATTTTACTTTCAATAGAAGAGACATTGTTTTCATCATCTGAAGGATCGTCATCATTGTTTACACAAAGGATTTTATTCTTAAAATTATTCTATTTATAGACCCTTTTGTGTTTGTGATTCTCTTCATCATCATATGTCTGATCCTTTATTTTGTGAGGACACTTAGGTGAAAAATGACCTATATTACCATAGTTGAAACATTTGAATGGAAACTTACCTTTGTATTTGCCTAATCCTTTCATTAGTCTTCTCACAAAATTTTCTTCAATCTCATCTATATCGAAGTCTGTGTTTTTCTCTTCTTTAAAGGCTACCTCTCTTGTAGTAGATTTACCTTTGGTGATTCTCATTTAATAATCAATTAGGGTTCCAAGAAGTTGATCTACTGTCAACATTTTGAGATAAGTTATTTCCTCTATAGCAAAGACCTTTGAGTCAAATCTATCAGGAAGAGATCTTAATATTTTTAGGACTAGAATAGATTCATCTATCGTTTCACCTAGACCTTTCATAGTGTTGACAAGTTATTCTGTACGTAAGAAGTACCTACTGATAGCATCGTCTTCATCCATATTTAACTGCTCAAGTTCCAGTCCGTGAGTCTGAAGTTTTGCGCCTTTCACCTTTTCATTACCTTGATAACTACTTATCAGCTTGTCCCACATAACTTTTGTTGAATCACAGTGCATGACTTTGACAAACTCTACTTCTGCAAGTTCATTGAGGATGGCATTCATTTCTTTTGCATTAAATCTAAAATCCAGCTTATCATCTTTTGAGGCCAAGACTACAAGCTTCACATATCCAGTTTCAATGACATTCCAAACATCAACACCCAAGGACATTAAATATGTTCTCATCCTTATTTTCCTGAAGGAAAAGTTTTTTCCATCAAACAAAGGGGCTTTATTAGTTTAAATTCCTTCATAAATGGTCATGTTCAAGCTTATGGGTCTACCTTTGATCAAAGACACCGAATCTGATACCAATTGTTGGAAAAATAATTGAGAGGGGGGGGTGAATCAGTTATATATACAATCTTGAAACTTTTCTCGTTCTTTTCTAAATCTTTCTAAATTATTATTTAATGTGTTGTTGATAACTTAACAAGCATAGATATACAATATTTGATAAATCACATAGAATACACAGAGACACTTATTTTCATGAGGAAACCCATAAAGGGAGAAAACCTCTTCTTCTTAGGATGTCAATCAAGCTCCAACTTTCATGTACACCACAGTCTTTGAGGACAAAATCAAATATGAGGCTACAAAATCTGATAGCAATATAGAACTTATAGAGAGCACCAACTCTCAGATTTCTCTAGCACTAACTAGATAGAAGCACCAACTCCCATGTTTCTCTAGCACCAACTATATGAAAGCACCAATTCCCAGAATATCTTCTAGCACCAACTATAACTTAGAGGACTACAATCCTCCCTAGCACCACCCTACCACCCTTATTAAATCTTACAAAACTTACTTACTTGATCTGTCTCTGATATGATCTGTTACAACTCGATGTTTCCTCTGCCTTCTTCAGTTTCTATGCTCTATTCCACTTCTGCATATTTATTCTTTTATGCTCTGTGAATCCACTACACTCTTATTCGTCTATTCTCCTCTTTTTCTCTTCCTGCACACCACTGCATATATGTTAATATTTTCTTTTACGTTTTATGCTCTATGTTCCATCTGCATTCAATGGGCTATGCCTCTTCTGTACTCTTATGATACTCCACACAGCCTCCTTCTACCCGCATGTATAACTATCAAAAATCCACTCTCTCTTCCATGTTCTCTGTATTTTTATCACGCCAAGTCCTCTGCGAGATAATACACATAACTCTTCATATAATCTAGCAGTTATACCGAGTCTGTTCATCATCAGTGGCAGTTATCCTGAGATTATTTCGATTCTCTCGCAGTGCGACCCTTCATCTTATCCATTACAGTTGAGCTTATTCTCTCTGTTACAGTTACAGTTGATCTTGTTTAACAGTTACAGGAGATCTTTTCTTACAGTCACAGGGGGTCCTCACACATAATCTCCTTGTCAACGTCACTCGTGAAAACTAGCACCGGGTGCAAGTTTCCCCCACGTGACCATTGGCTGTGACAACACGCTAGTCAAAAAGATGCTTTGCGAGTTCATGTTTCGCAATCTAGCGAGTTAAATATCCTCCATTAATAGAAGTCCGAACACCTGAATTCCCAACTAGATCAATAGTTCACAACCCTCTGTGATCTGACGGTCCATAATTAATTTGCGAGTTCATGCTTCGTGATGTCTGCGGACTACTCGACGTAGTTATTTAGATTCACGATTCTATGAATTTGCTTAGATGTTGCCACGTTTCCTTCCTAGCACCAACAACTAGGATTTCCTCGCGATTTCGGAATTCATGAGTTTTCACTTCTCCTCTGCACTCTAAAAGAATTAAATCACATGCACTTACCTATGGATCCAATGATGATTGGTCCACATGCTTAGATCTAATGCCTTAGATTTTTTCTCCTCTATGTGCTCGTTCCTCATGTCTGGACTCTGATCCAATGATGCAGATTCTTCACAGTGCTCGATCCGACGTCCATTGTCTCTCCTCCTCTTGATCTTACGATTTCTTCCAACTTAGAAGATTTTCTAAGTATTCAAAGGTTTCGGCCTCCGAACCTTCTCCTATGAAACTTATTGAAAGGTCTCATCTTCTCTTTTCCTCCCGAGCTCTGTCTTCAAAGAAGAGGACTTCTTATGGTGCTTTCATCGTTGCTTTCCGGTTTTTCATCGTCGTTGTTGTTCTTGCCATCAATGAAAAGCACACTCTTCCTGTAAACATTCCAACAATCTCCACCTTTGGAATTGATGGAAACCCTGAAAGGTTTCTCTATTTTTCTTAGACCTCTAACTGTAGCATCCAGACCACAACTTTTTCTCCCCCTTTGACATCAATGTCAAAAAAAACTAAGAGTGACTATGTTCTCCCCATGATTAGAGATACAATAAGCACTCCCCCCCTAATTGGATATACTATGAGCACTCTCCCCCTGATTAGATATACTATTTTAACTTGATAACAGCGTTAGGCCCCACTTCTGGTGTAGATACTCAAACTGAGCTTTTGCAAGAAGTTTAGTGAAGATATCAAAAATCGAATCGTTGGATGGAATATAATGCAAAGAAACAATAGTGTTAGTTACCCGTTCCCTCAAGAAGTGATACTTGATTGGTATATGATTGGTATTGGAGTGAAATATAGGATCCTTTGACACACTAATTGCACTAGTATTATCACAATGAATTGGGATCGGTGCATTATGATTTACCTCCAAGTCTGCAAGTGTTTGAATCATCCACAATACTTGGGTACATCAAGTGGAAGTTGCAATGTATTAAGCTTTCGTAGTCAATAAGGAAATGGAACCTTACTTCTTTCTCAACCATGCTACAAGAGAGTCTCCTAAGAAGAATGCACCTCGACTCGTGCTTTTCCTTTCATCCATGCAGTTAGCCCATTCAACATCTGAAAAGACTGATAATTGAAAATTCTTATTCCTAGGATACTATAGGCCATAGTTCATTGTTCCTTTCAATTATCTGAATATTCTTTTGACAACTATCACATGACTCTGTTTAGGTGCAGACTGATACCTTCCTACCATTCCAACATCATGCATTATGTCTAGATGAGATGTTGTGATGTACAAAAGGATCCCTATCATAGACCTATATGAACTCTGATCAACATCAGGTGAGTCATCATCCTTGGTTAACTTGCATCTAGTGACCATAGGTGTGCTCACAGGGGTAGAATATTCCATTTGAAATCTTTTCAACATTTCTCTTAGATATTTCTCCTAAGAAATAAATATTCCTTCAGACCTCTGCGTAATTTGTAGACCAAGAAAAAATGACAGTTCCCCTATCATAGACATTTCAATTTCATACCGTGGGACAGAAGCAAACCATTGTACCAATGAAGCATTATTACTTCCGAAGATAATGGCATATAGATAGACCAACACAATGAGCAAATCATTATCCTTTTTTTTGATATATAGATTGCAATCAACTGTTCCTCTCTTGAACCCTTATCTATTATGTAATATAAGGCATGAGGATCTTGTTTCAACCCATATAAGGGTTTCTTCAGCTTGCAGACAAAGTCAGGGTTATCTGACAGCTGGAAACCCTATGGTTGTTCCATATATACTTCTTATTTTATATATCCATTTAGAAACACTGATTTCAAATCCATTTGATAGACCTTAAAATTCTTATGACAAGCGTATGAAATAAACATTCTAATAGATTCGAATCTTTATATGGGCGCACATGTTTTATCAAAATCTAGTCCTTCTATTTGAGCATACCCTTTGCAGACCAATCTAGCCTTATTTATTACAATATTTCCATGCTCATTCATCTTATTTTTGTAGACCCATTTGGATCCTATTACATTTTTATTTGTTGGCCTAGGAACAAGTTCCCAAGTATCATTATTTTCAATCTAATCCAGTTCCCCATTCATTAATTTTAACCAATTTACATATTTACTATCTTCATTAAATTTCTTGGGTTCCACCATGGATATGAAGGCTATATGTGATCACTCGATGTCTTTGATTATCCTTCTCCTAGATTGTACACCTTTGTCTTTCTCACCAATTATCTGATTTGCAGGATGATTCTTTTGAGTAATTCTAGAGGAAGGATTTGATGTTGGTTGTTGTCTTGACTCTTCTTGTCTGGGTGTCTATTCTCCATCTGATTCATCATCTTCTTGTGACTATGATATGTTTTTTTTCTACATTTTCATTATTCTCACCATCTTCTTCATCTGACTTGGTGCTTATTCTTTGTTGATCTTTTACATGAGCTTCTCCATCAATTCAAACATCAATACAATCTACTAATTTATGCATTTTGTTGTTAAATCATCTATATCCTTTACTGTTCGTTGCATATCCTAAGAAGATACGTTCATAAACTCTGCCATCAAATTTTCTCATATGATAATCATTATTTTTGATGTAGCATTTACTTCCAAATACTCTAAAGTGATTGATTAATGCAGGTCGACCAAACCACAACTCATATGGAGTTTTATCATTGTTCGGACTTAGATGCAATTTGCTTAGAATATGAATAGTCGTGTGAACAATCTCCACCCAGAAGGTTTGTGAAATGTCCCTTTCACTCATCATACACCTTGCCATTTGTCGAACTAATCTATTTTGGCATTCTACAACTCCATTTTGTTGAGGAGTACCTAGAATAGTATATTCTCTTTTAATTCCATGTCTGTAATATAATTATTTGAAATATCTTGACATAAATTATCCTCCCATGTCCGAGAAAATTGCCTTTAACTTCCTTCCTATATGAGTCTCAGTTGATGCCTTAAACGTTTTGAACTTCTCAAATGCATCAGATTTGTCTCTCAGAAAGGAAACCCACGTAAGTCCGGAGATGTCATCGATGACCAACATAAAGTAACGTTCTCCTCCAGTTCCTTCCTTTTGCGATGGTCCACACAGATCCATATGAATAATTTGAAGGTTTCTCTGAAGATGTGAAACTCTTCGATTTGAATTGAGCATGAGTCAACCTCCCCATTTGATGGGATTCACATAAAGAGTTATGAGGCTTCGATATTCTTGGAAGATATTTCACAACACCTTCATTATTCAACTTGATAATATGATCAAAATTCAGGTGTCCAAGCCTTCTGTGCCATAACCAACTTTCATCAAATTTGATTAAATGACATTCCTCCTTATCTTCCTTCAAAACATAGACATTGTTTTCAGTTCTAACCCCTTTTGCAATCAACTCTCCTTTATTTTACAATCTTTGGCAGTGAAAGTGACTTCACATCCTCTGTCACACACCTGACTAAAACTAAGAAGATTATTCTTTAATCCATCAAAAAATAATACATCTTGAGCTTTGCCTCCTCCATTACTTAAGCTTACTAGACCTTTACCTCTGATCTTTCCTGGAGCATCATTTCCAAAAGTCAAATTTCCTGATTTACTTTCTTTGAGTGATAGGAACTTACTTTTGTCACCTATCATATGACTGGAGAATCTGCTGTCAATATACGAGGGGTTATTTTGTCTTTGATATGACAACACTAATCCACACTTGTTATCTTCTTTCTTCTTCAAAACCTTGACATTTTTAGCTCTGTGATTTGAATCTGGCTTATAGTTCTTTAGGTGGAAGTCTATAGCTTTGTGTCAATGACTATGGAAGATGTAACATTATGGTTCAATAAATAAAGAATCATAATGATTGGTATGCTTAATATGCATCTTTTTCCCATCCATCACATGATTTACAGTCTCTGGTTGTTTTTTACTTGGTTGTCTCATTCTTTGTTGTGGTAGATATATATTCCTTGGGTGTCTTGATTTCTCATGTGTAATCTTAAAGAACAATTTACAACTTTGTGGCCAAGGTTAGAACAGTAAAAACAATATCCATAGAAAAATGATTTGTACCTAGAATACAATTGTCTTCTTTGAGCAAGCTGATTTCTTCCATGCTGATGATTTCCTTGAGAAGAGGGTGTATTATTTAGTTGTTCTACAAATTCAGTTATGGTACCTTTTTCTTCACTCCTCGGTGACTGATTATCTTCCTTTGTTTCTGCAGGTTTTTTGTTGCTGTCAATGGTTGTAGATTTGACAAACCTGATGGATTCTTTGTTGCTTGGCTGACCACTACCTGATCCCTCTTCATAACCCAAACCAATTTTAAACTTTGGATTCCTTTGTTGATTTAGAATGGTGGCTAATCATTTTGAGGATTTAATACTTGTTAGATTCTGATGATATAAGGCTTGAAATTTGTCTAGATATTTTCTGACAGACACTACTTCAGCTTCCAATTTTTCACTGCATCTGTGTTCAACTTTTCTTCTATGTTTTCTTCTATGTGCTCCATCTGCATTCTATGCATTGTGCCTCTTTTGTACTCTTCTGATCCTCGACACAACCTCCTTCTACCTGCATGTATAACTATAAAAAATGATCTCTCTCTTCTTTGTTCTGCGTATTTTTATCACGCCAAGTCCTATGCGAGATAATAATTGAAACTCTTTGTCTTCTCTGGTGGTTATCCTGAGTCTATTAGTCATGAGTTGTTGTTATCCTAAGATTATTTGGCTTCTCTAGAAGTGCGACCCTTCGTTTTATCTATTATAGTTGAGCTTATGCTCTCTGTTATAGTTACCATTGATCTTTTGTGACACTTACAAGAGGTCTTCTCTGACAGTTATAGGAGGTCCACATGAAGAAGCTCCTTGTGAACTTCACCCACGTGAATTAGCACTAGTTGCAAGTTTCCTCCAGGTGACCACGAGCTGTGACCACACACTAGTCAAAAAGGCGCTTCACAACTTTGTGTTTCATGATATCGCGAGTTATCTCTCCTCCATTCTTCGAAGTTCGAACTTCCAAACTCTAAACCATATTAACGGTCCACAACCCTTTGTGATCCGATGGTCTAGAATTACATTGCAAATCCATGTTTCACGATGTCTGCAGACTACTTGAAGCAGTTCTTGCGATTCATGATTCTACGAATCTTCTTATCTGCCACCACGTGTCCTTACTAGCACCAACGACTAGGATTACCTCGCGATTGCCTCTGGATCCAACGACGGTTGGTCCACGCACTCAGATCTAACCCCTGAGATCGGTTATCTTCCACTGCACGCTCCTTCCTTCTGTCTAACCTCTGATCCAACAGTCTATATTCTTCGCAGTGCTCGATCCTACGACCACTATCGTTTCTCCTCTTGAGCTTACAATTTCTTCTGACTTTGAATATTTTCTAAGTATTCAAAGGTTTCGGCCTCCAAACCTTCTCCTGCGAAACCGATTGAAAGGTCTCGTCTTCATTTTTCCTCCTAAGCTTTCTCTTCATAGAAGAGGACTTCTTCTAGTGCTATCATCGTTGCTTTCCTATTTTCCATCATTGTTGTTGTTCTTGCCATCGATGAAAATCACACTCTTCCTGTAAACATGTCAATAATATCCCCCTTTTGCATTGATGGCAACCCTGAAAGGATGCACTATTCTTCTTAGACCTCTAACTGTAGCATCCAGACCATACCTTTTTTTCCCCCTTTGACATCAATGTCAAAATGAAATAAGAGTGACTCTGTTCTCCCGATGATCAGAGATACAATAAGCGCTCTCCCCCTAATTGGATATACTATGAGAACTCTCCCCCTGATCACATAGACAATTTTAACTTGATAACAGGATCACACCAAACTTCTGGCGTAGAAACTCAAACTGATCTTTTGCAAGTGGTTTGGTGAAGATATCAACAATCTAATCGTTGGATGGAATATAATGCAAAGAAACAACAAAGTTGGTTACCTTTTCCCTCAATAAGTGATACTTGATGGGTATATGCTTGGTCTTGGAGTGAAATACAGGATTCTTTGACACACTAATTGCACTAGTATTATCACAATGAATTGGGATCGGTGCAATATACTTTACCTCCAAGTCTGCAAGTGTTTGAATCATCCACAATACTTGGGTAAACCAAGTGGAAGCTGCAAAGTATTCATCGTACCTACTCTATAAGGAAATGGAACCTTGCTTCTTTCTCAACCATGCTACAAGATAGTCTCCTAAGAAGAATGCACCTCCACTCGTGATTTTCCTTTCATCCATGCAGTTATCCCAATCAATATCTCAATAGACTTATAATTGAAAATTCGGATTCCTAGGATATCATAGGCCATAGTTAATTGTTCCTTTCAAGTATATGAATATTCTTTTGATAGTTATCAAATGACTCTTTTTAGGTGTAGATTGATACCTAAGAAGATATTCGTTGCATATCCTAAGAAGATACCTTCATCAACTCTACCATCAAATTTTCCCATATGATCATCATTAATTTTGATGTAGCATTTACTTCCAAAAAATTTGAAGTTCTCGATTGATGCAGGTCAACCTAACCACAACTCATATGGAGTTTTATCATTGTTTGGCCTTAGATGAGATATGTTTAGAATATGAACAGTCGTGTGAACAACCTCCACCCAGAGGGTTTGTGAAATTTCCCTTTCAGTCATCATAGCCCTTGTCATCTACTGAACTAATCTATTTTGACGTTCTACAATTCCATTTTGTTGAGGAGTACCTGGAATAGTATATTCTCTTTTAATTCCATGTCTTTCACAGAATTCTATGAAATCTCTTGACAAAAATTCTCCTCCCCTATCTGAGCAAATTTCCTTTAACTTCCTTCTTGTCTAATTCTTAGCTAATGCCTTAAACTTTTGAAATTCTCAAACGCATCATATTTTTCTCTCAGAAAGGAAACCCATGTAAGTATGGAGAAGTCATCAATGACCATCATAAAGTAACGTTCTCCTCTAGTTTATTCCTTTCGCGATGGTCCACACAGATCCGTATGAATAATTTGAAGTGGTTTCTCTAAAGATATTAAACTCTTCGATTTAAATTGAGCATGAGTCATCTTTCCAATTTGACATGAATCACATACATATTTATGAGGCTTAGATATTCTTGGAATATCTTTCACAGTACCTTCATTATTCAACTTGACAATATGATCAAAATTCAGGTGTCCAAGCCTTCTATGCCATAACCAACTTTTATCAAATTTTCTTAAATGACATTCCTCCTTATCTTCCTTCAGAACGTAGAAATTGCTTTCAGTTCTAACCCCTTTTGCAATCAGTTCTCCCATGTTCACTATTTTTATTTTACAATCTTTGGTAGTGAAAGTGACTTCACATCCTCTGCAACACACTTCACTGACACTAAGAAGATTATTATTTAATCCATCAACAAATAATACATCTTGATATTTTCCTCTTCCATTACTTAAGCTTACTAGAACTTTACCTCTGATCTTTCCTGGAGCATCATTTCCAAAAGTCAAATTTCCTGATTTAATCTCTTTGAGTGATAGGAACTTACTTTTGTCACCTATCATATGACTAGAGAATCCATTGTCAATATACCAAGGGTTCTTTTGTCTTTGAGCTGGAAACACTAATCCACACTTGGTATCTTCTTTCTTCTTCCAAACCTTGACGTTTTCAGCTCTATGATTTGAATCTAGCTTATAGTTCTTTAGGCGACAATCTGCAACTTTATGTCCATAATTATGGAAAATGTAACGTTATGTTTCATTGAATAAAGGATCACAGCTATCGTTATGCTTAATCTACAGTCTGTGGTTCTTTGTTACTTGGATGTATCATTCTTTGTTGTGTCAGATATTTATTCCTTGGGTGTCTTGATTGGTCATGACTAAATCTTAAAGAACATATTACAGCTTTGTGGCCAAAGTTGGAACAGTAAAAGAAATATCCATATAAAATTTATTTGTACCTAGAAAATGGTTGTCTTCGTTGAGAAAGTCGATTTCTTCCATGCTGATGATTTCCTTCAGAAGAGGGTGTATTATTTATTTGTTCTACAGATTCAGTTCTGGTACCTTTTTCTTCACTCCTCTTTGGAGGCTCATTATCTTGCTTTGTTTCTCCATGTTTGTTGTTGTCAATGGTTTTATATTTGACAAACTTGATGGATTATTTGTTGCTTGGTTGACCACTACTTGATCCCTCTTCATAACCCAAAACCAGTTTTCAACTTTGGATTCCTTTGTTGATTCAGAATGGTGGCTAATCATTCTGAGGCTTTAATACTTGTCAGATTCTGATGATATAAGGCTTGGAATTTATCTAGATCTTTTCTGACGGACACTACTTCAAGTTCCAAGTTTTCACCTTTTGTTTTGGCTTCATTCAATTGTTGTTTGAGTATGTCTTCAATATTCTTAGATTCTTCTAACTTAACCTTCAAGAGAACAATTTCTTCAGATGGTTTGTTGCATGTTTTCTCATACCTGAGAAGTAATTTTTTTTTTTCTTTTCTTTTCTCTAAGTCTATCAATATATTCCACGACACTTACAAATTCTCCTTCAAGATCTACTACTGCTTCACAATCAAATAACTCACTTCCTATATCTTTAGTGTTTAGGTATTCTAAAGCTATTATCATGAGATCATTTATTTTACTTTCAATATAGAGTCATTGTTTTCATCATCTCAAGGATCGTCATCATTGTTTACAAAAAGGCTTTTCTTCTTAAAATTATTCTCTTTATAGACCTTTTTGTGTTTGTTCTTCTCTTCATCGTCATATGTCTGATCCTTTGTTTTGTGAGGAAACTTAGATGCAAAATGACCTATCTTAACATAGTTGAAAAATTTGAAGGGCAGCTTACCTTTGTATTTTCCTCATCCTTTCGTCAGTCTTCTCACAAAATTTTCTTCAATCTCATCTATATCGAAGTCTGTGTTTTTCTCTGCTTCAAAGGATGCCTCTCTTGTAGTATATTTACCTTTGGTGATTCTTATTTCATAAGAAGTTAGGGTTCAAAGAAGTTCATCTAGTGTCAACGTCTTGAGATCATCTATTTCCTCTATAACAGAGACCTTTTAGTTAAATCTATGAGGAAGAGATCTTAATATTTTTTGGACAAGAAAAGATTCATCTATCATTTCACCTAGACCTTTCATAGTGTTGACAAGTTCTTCTATATGTAAGAAGTACTTATTGATAGCTTTGTTTTCATCCATCTTTAACTGCTCAAATTTCAGTCTGTGAGTATGAAGTTTTGTGTCTTTCACCTTTTCATCACCTTCATAACTACTTATCAACTTGTCCCACATAACTTTTGTCGAATCTTCGTGCATGAATTTGACAAACTCAGCTTCTGCAAGTCAACTGAGGATGGAATTCATTGATTTTTCATTAAAGATAAACTCCATCTCATCATATTTTGAGTCCAAGACTACAAGATCCACATATCTAGTTTCAACGACATCCCAAACATCAACACCCAAAGATGTTAAATATGTTCTCATCCTTATTTTCCAGAAGGAAAAGTTTTTTCCATCAAACAGAGGGGCTCTATTAGTTGAACTTCCTTCATGAATAGTCATGTTCAAGCTTATCGGTCTACCTTTGATCAAAGGCACCAAATTTGATACCAATTGTTGGAAAAATAACTGAGAGGGGGGGTGAATCCGTTATATATATAATCTTTTAACTTTTCATGTTCTTTTATGAATCTTTCTAGATTATTATTTAATGTATTGTTGATAAGTTAAAAAACATAGATATACAATATTTGATCAATCACATAGAATACACAAAGACACGGATTTTCATGAGGAAACCCATAAAGGGAGAAAAAATCTTCTTCTTAGGATCTCAATCAAGCTCCAAATTTCATGTACACCACAGTCTTTGAGCACCAAGTCAAATATGAGGCTACAACCTCTGATAGCAAGTTACAACCTGCACAGAGAATGAAATATTAGATTTCTCTAGCACCAACTAGATGGCAACTCCCAGGTTTCTCTAGAGCTAAATAGATGGAAGCACCAACTCCCAGAATATCTTCTAGCACCAACTAGAATTTAGAGGACTGAAATCCTCCCTAGCACCACCCTACCAACCTTATTGAATCTTACAAAACTTACTTACTTGACTTGTCTCTGATCTGACCTGTTATATCTCGATGTCGATGTCTCCTCTGCCTTCTTCAGCTTGTATGCTCTATTCCACTTCTGCATATTTCTCCATCTATTCTCTATGAATCCACTACACTCTTCTTCGTCTATGCTCCACTCTTTCTCCTCCTGCGCACCATTGCATCTCTATTCAAATTTTCTTATGTATTTTATGCTCTGTGCTCCATCTACATTCTATGCATTGCGCCTCTTCTGTACTCTTATGATCCTCCGCACAACCTCCTTCTACCTGCATGTATAACTATCAAAAAGGAACTCTCTCTTCTTTGTTCTATGTATTTTTATCACGCCAAGTCCTCTGTGATATAATACACACAACTCTTCATCTTATCTAGCGGTTATCCTGAGTTTGTTTGTCATCAGTGGTCGTTATCCTGAGATTCTTTGGCTTCTCTGGCAGTGTGACCCTTCGTCTTCTCTATTACATTTGATCTTATTCTCTCTGTTATAGTTATAGTTGATCTTCTCTGATAGTTAAAGGAGGTCTTCTTTGACAGTTATAGGAGGTCCTCATGAAAAAGCTCCTTGTGAACTTCACCTGTGTGAAATAGCACCAGGTGAAAGTTTCCCCCACGTGACCACTGACTGTGACCACATGCTAGTCAAAAAGGTGCTTCAAAATCTCGCGAGTTATCTCTCCTCCATTCTTCAAAGTTCGAACACCTAAACTCCGAACCAGATCAACGGTCCACAACCCTCTCTGATCTGATAGTCTAGAATTACTTTGTGAATTTGTGCTTCACAATGTCTGCAGATTGCTCGACGTAGTTCATCCGATTCATGATTCAGTGAATCTTCTTATCTGCTGCCACATGTCCTTCCCAGTACCAACAGCTAGGATTGCCTCGTGATTTATGATTTCACAAGTTTTCGCTTCTCCTTTGCACTCTAGAAGAATTTAAGCCTGTGTAATTACCTTTGGATGCAACGACGGTTGGTCCATGCGCTCAGATCTAACACCTGAGATTTTTTCTCCTCCTCTACGTGCTCATTCCTCTTGTCTGGACCCTAATCCAATGGTCCATATTCTTCACAGTGCTCGATCTGAAGACCACTGTTGCTCCTCCTCCTGAGCTTGCGATTTCTTCTGACTTAAAATATTTTCTAAGTATTCAAATTTTTCGGCTTCCAAACCTTCTCTTGTGAAATCGATTGAAAGGTCTCATCTTGGCTTTTCCTCCTGATCTCTGTCTTCATAGAAGAGGACTTATTCTAGTGCTATCATAATTTCTTTCCTTTTTTCCATCGTTACTGTTGTTCTTGCCATCAATGAAAAGTACACTCTTCCTGTAAACATGCCAACACCATCCATCAAACCCTAGCCTCCAACGATGAAGTCAAGGGATAGATGGTGACATGAGAGGCCTCCAAAGACCACACCCAAGTGAAAGAGGGGTGCAATATCATCCTCGAGTGATGTCGAGGTGCCTCAAAGGAAACATCCTCTATCCTTTGTGCACAAATGCTCCAGGTATTTTTCTCATCATGTGGGCTTCTCAATGCATGTATGTGGCATACTGACTAAAATGGCTCAAACCAAAAGAATATTTCCATCGTCCAAGGTTCCAAGGATGTGAGATCCACTATATGAGGGTGTTGAGTCACCAAATGAATCACTTCTCTCCATCACATGTTTCAAAGTCCTACAATAAGGAACAACATCCAAGTAACAACCCAATATGTCCCTCAAAGACCGATGTGAGGGTCATTTCAAATAAAAAAGATTATAAGACAATGTAAACCAATGTTCATATGACATGTTATTCCTTAAATAATGAAAAGTAAGTTGATGATTAAGATACAATCCATGTAAACAATTCACCCCATAATCCCCTTCAAGTATCACCCAAGCCCAATACCTTGTGAGGGTTGTAGAATTTAAGTATTGGAGGGACTTCATCGAGCCCTATTAGGTGTGCCACCTAGATAGGAAATAAAGAACCTAGGTAGATGGATAGGTCCCGTGAGTGATAAGGGAAAATAGGAACCCATCAAGAGTAAGTGTGAATATGTGATGGTTTAAGGATTCCTTCATGGCTTATGGTGTCCATCTCTATGAGTGATTTTGTTGAGGGTGCATTTGTTCTTGATTTACCCAATATTTGCGTGCCACATTTTTCCAAACCCATTCATTAGCCATATTTCCAATCCATGTTATTGCTTTCATTTATATTTTTCTTTGAGGGTTCCCTTTGTGGATTTCCAAGTTTTAGAATTACTTTTTTGGGACCCGGGCGAGCACTAAATGAGTAGAGATCAAGTTGGACCATATTTTGGTGGTCCTATTTTTCTATGTTCACTTTTTTTTAGCATGATTTTCTTATTATTTTATAGTAATTGCAATATACCTCGGGGACATTAGCCCCTTTCTCATGAGGGTGTGGGTCACAGCCAAAGTTTAGGATATGCGAAAGGTTTTACGATTAAAAATGTTAAGTATGGTAGGGAGAGGAACATTACACTTGGTAGGCCCCACCGATATTATCCCTTTCCCCTAGGCGGTGACAACTGTTGAAATATTGTAACTACAAAGAGTATTCTAATTATTATTGGTGTAATATTCATTATATCAATCCCCTTTTGTGGATTGATCATGTCGGGTATTTTAAATGACCAAATCCCTTTTGCGGATTGGTAAAACCCTAATTATAATGGGCTAAATGAAAATTTGACCCTTGAATATATTAAGGTGGTTATAACCACCCAGAATGAGAAGTCGACCCAGCCAGTGAAAAGACACCCCGATTCACACATGCCAGATTGTATAAATAAGAGAGACTAGCGCCACATTTGTTCATACACTCACTTGTTCATCAGAACTCAAGTTTGGAGGCGCAGTTGGAGAAGAAGAGAGAGAGAGAGAGAGAGAGAGGCACACTTCTTGGACATGAATTTATGTATTTGTTTGAGTTATGTCTTGGCATTGTATTGGCTATCTATATTAAGGAATTTTTTGTTGGGGTTTCTCCCCCATGAGGGTTTATCGGGATAAATGTTGTGTCTCTTGTGATTGTGTATTTCTCAGTGATCCTATATATGTTATGGTTATCTAGTGAATTGAAAACAAACATAATAATAGATTAAACCTGTAGTGGACCAATTGCTCTGATACCAATTTGTAGTGTACCAATTGAAAGAACCAAGAGGTTTAACGCGCTCTTGTAATATTCTATACACTCTTTTAATAATAAACACAGGCCAATATAACCAAATACATTTAAGCACAATTAAACACATTTAAAATACAGAGTGAAATAGATCTTGTTACTGCTATAATCACACATTTCATAGCATTTAACAATAATTCATTTACACAGCGAAAACATGATAC
>SNQJ01S0056559.1:12201-25542 GCA_010110895.2 Picea sitchensis | reverse complement strand
GCCTGTTCTGCCCGGGAGTATACACCTTCACACACACAGTCCATCGGTGCTAACCTCCCCTTCTAGGTCTCGGCAACAGGCCGGATCAGGAAGTCTCAGAGCCCGTAGCTGGTGCTAGGCACTCTCTGGAAGACACCCCTTCTCAACAAACTCTTTCACCTGGAAAGAGTTGCTCGCAGGCCTGACAACCTGGCTTTTCAAACCAAAATCACCTCCCTCTCCTGAAGAGAGGTTACACATAGGCTAAACACGAGTTCACACTGGCCAGTAAGCCACGCGCAGTCCAGCTCTGCGTGGCCACAACATCCAACTGGGAAACAGACATGGGCTTCTCGCACAGTCTCAACAATGGCGCATGGTCTCATGGTGTTGAATTCTGGGAAACGCGCGACAACAAATCCGCGCCAGGAACCACATAGACTCGAACCTCTCAGACAGGAATTGTATCAGGGTACTTCATAAATCCACACAGGCTTTTCGGCTTTTTCGGGGATGAACAGAAGGTGCACGCTATCTCAGCACGACCTAGGCCTTTTCTGGTTCCGGAGGATGAAACTGGGTAATCCTGCAGAGGTCGTACCATTTCACGCTCAGAGGTTCCGGTCGAATGGCGAAGATCCCCCACACACGGTTCCTCTCAGCTCTTCTGTTTGCATGCACCAGGGTTGACACTTGTCACCCTGGGGACTGCATGCGTTCCCACAGCATGAAATCCAATTTACACGCTTTTTTCCTTTTTCCACGGAACTTAGGATAACATAATATGATACACATGGCTTTTTGGAAATAATATTAAAATATTATTCCAGGCCTAAGCCCCCCCTAGGCTTAGCCCCTAGGCTCCACACTCAGCCCCTTTCCCACCTTCCATCCCCTAGTTCCTTGCCCCTTCTGTGGATGCTCAGTCCCCCATCACTCTTTCATCGTGGACGGTCTGCACTGGTGGTATTTATATTTTNATTTATATTTTATTAATTGACCTGCATACATACAAGTATATCAACAGGCTCCTGGCCTTCAACACTTAGGCTCCCTGGCCTAACAAAACTCATAAGCCTACAGCTTATACCAAACATGGCTCACCATCCTATAGAACATATTTACAATTCTTTGCATATAACATGATCTGTAACGAGGCTCGGGCTTGGGGACACTACAAAACCTTAACATGGTATGAGAGTTAAGCTGAAGAGAGCATCTTTCACAAGAGAAAGAGAAAAACGTCATTGTTGTCGTGCATGCAAATTAGGGATTTTTATTCAAGAAGAGTTTCAGCCTCAAAACTATCTATAAAAGTTTTCCCTAACCCAAGGAGTTATTTGGCACCTTCAATGCACCTTTTCAGTGGGTAGATCTCCCGGAAAGTGAAACCCTAGTTTTCACTCGTACCAGAAAAGCAGAAAACCATAAGTACCAAAAGTACCAGAAAATGAGAAGCACCAGTCCAGAAATCCACTGGTCAAGTTTGAGGGGGGTAAAAGTTGCATTTTCATAAATCTAACTGCACCAGCTTACTCGCATCAGCTCAGTGCATCTATCCCATGGATCATAATTTCAAAAATTGAAGTTTGAAAAATTAGGGTTTCCTCATAAAACCCTAAGTTGCAGTTGCAGTTGTAGTCTCAGAACCAGTTGCAGTATCAATTGCACTTGCAGTACTATTTGATGTATCAACCATAGTACCATTTGTAGTCACCCTTGAAGTCTTTAAGAGTTGGTGATCATTTTCACTGCTACGAGATGGTTCCACTACTACGAGATGGTTCCACTACCTGCAAATGATATCAGAGGTATGTACTCACGTATGTTTAAATTATTAAGCGTTAAAGAGTATTTGCAGGAGGAGGGATCTCTTTCCATAGATCTAGACGGGTCTCAAGATCCAACACATTCAAAGGAATAATGCAACCCAGGTGTGATTATTCTGATATGCATATATTTGTTACGACATTATTTTGATCAATGTTGCATGTTGTAGCTATGACCGTCATTCTAAACTTTGGTCAAAATCCGAGTCAAGGTATTAGATGGATTAAAGTTGAGACCATAGAGGTTATTCTCTAACCTAACCTTTTGTCAATATAGCATATTTTCCTAGTACAAAAGACAGGTTGAAGAAGGCACTCGTCATCTTGGATGAAGGAGACTTGGAAGAAAAACAACACACTCCTGAAGACGAGACCACAAGTCCCAGGTTTGATTAAATTGATAATATTCAAAGTTGCACATGGAAAGTTACAAGTAAACACTATAGTTGAGATAGTAGTCTTTGAAGAATATTATACTTGGTAGCATGTGAGCATATTGAGATAAATGCTTAATGTAACCATTTTCCTTATACAAACTAACATCTCCTCTAAGAGAAATCTCTTGTGTTAGTTCCAATTTTCCATGGAGGAATGTTTGATCACAACACTATAAGAGTGTTGACCTCATTCCATACTATATTTCTAACTCTTGATCTTTGCTTCAGACAGGTCACAAGTGAAATCTCTAAAGAATCCACTCTGACGATTGTTCGTGCTATTTCTTTATATACTATTATCAAAAGAGTACTATTCCTGCTTGTGGTTTTGTTGACCTTGTTTCAGGTCACACATGATAACTCTGAGGAAGCTATAGTGAAGGTTGTTGAAGGAAACATATTATATGAGACATGAAGCAAACGATGTACATGACCATATACACTCATGTACCAAAGAAGATGAAGAAGAAGATATCTCTTGAGATTGAGAGTATCTCATATGAAGATTGATTGAAAGGAGCAGAAGGCTCCAAAGATGACCAAACATTAGAACAGGAAGAAAATCTTGTTTGAAGCATGACTTGGTATTCAACACAAAGTATACCCTATAAGAGATGATGAAGTCCTTATAGACTCAGAATAAATCGAGAGTAAGCTTGATCTCAGAAAGTATTAGATGAAGAGTCAACTTCCATGACTGGGAGACAGATGTTGTGAGAAGAATAGATCGTATCTTCAGAAACTTCTAGGAGATATGAAATCTCCAAGGAAGGTTCCCTTGTTTCAGTGACAAAGAAGGAATCCATTCAGAAAGAATAGGATATGGATTCTTCCGTGAGAAGAGAAGTCAGTATTGACTGCCAATATTGATCTATATAGATCAAACATATTGTAGATATACAAAGCCTGATGTATGCCCACAGGATTCTCCCACCAAAAGGGAGAATACTACGATGAGACACTTATTGAAGAAATGGTTCCAGTATTTATGAAGACAACCAAAAAAACCATGATTCATATATAGTATGAGATGCAGGGGGAGAAATCCCCATATTTAAAATTGAGTGGCAGCTGGTGCAGTACATTAGTTGGGTCATGGAGACATGACTACAATGAAATATAGAGTTACCTGCATTAGTTATTGAGCCACCCTCATTTTCAGATGAAGTTGTTGTCATTATAGAAGAAGAGGAGTTACTCTGAGATTTTAGCAGCCACAGTGAGGATAAAGTAGTCATTCTCAGCCGTAGAGCGGGTGCAAGTGTAGAGTCCCAGTTCCAGAAGGAACAGTTATAGAGAGAGTAGAGAACATACTCCCAGACAGTGAGACAGATAAGTGCTTTGCAGAAATCACATAGAGCAAGCACATGATTGTGCAGATTGAGTTGCAACTGAGCAAGTGTACCAGATTGGTACAATGTAATGATAAAAATTGATCTCAAGATTGAATATAGAAAGACTCATGCCTACTATTTGAGGGAGGATCTGTACATGTTGAAGCAAGATCCTAGAGCTTGATATTCCAGAGGATAGACAGTTTTGTGAAAAGCTTGGGCTTTACCAAGAGTAAAGTTGATTCTAACCTCTACCTCAAGGTTATGAATGATGAGCCGGTGATATTTGTGTTGTATGTGGATGACTTATTCTTAACTGGAGAAGAAAAACTCATCATTGAATGTAAGAAGAATATTGCTTCATAATTTGAGATGAAAGACCTTAGCCTAATGAATTATTTCTTAGGTCTTGAGGTATGGGAGATCCTAGAGAGAATCTTCCTTAACCAAGGGAAGTATGCAGTTGAAATCCTGATGAGATTTGATATGTTGAAGTGCAAGTCCATGAATGCATGTATGGAAATGAAGCTGAATCTTTTGGCCGACACTTCATCAGAATTGATTGATGCCACGCTGTATAGACAGATCATTGGATCGTTGATGTGTTTGATGAACACCAAACCAGATATTTGTTTTACTGTGAACACTTTGAGTCAGTTTATGGTAGAACCCAGACATGTTCACCTAGTTGGTACAAAACATGTGATGAGGTACCTTAAGGGTACATTAGATTGTGATCTCAGTTAATTATGGATATCATGACTTCACACTGAGTGGGTACACTAATTCAGATTGGTCTGGAAGTGTCTCTGATAGGAAGAGACACTTTAGGATTTTTTTTGAGTTTGGGATCAGCCATGATCTCATGGAAGATTAAGAATAAATCACGTATTGCTCTGAGTACATCAGAAGCAAAATACATTGCTGCATGTTCTGGGAGTTTTGAAGCCATATGGCTTCATAAGTTATTGATTGGTCTATTCGAACTAGAGATGGAAGCAACCACGATCCTATGTGATAACCGGAGTTGCATAAAAATGAAAAAGAATCTTGTATTTCATGACAAGTCGAAACACATAGAGATCCGATACCATTACATCCATGACATGGTGCAGAGAGGAGCCATAAAGATTCAATATGTTAGCACATATGAACAGGTTGTCGATGTCTTGACCAAGCCTCTATCTCGTGTAAAGTTTGAGCACTTTCGAGATAAGCTCGGTATAGTCCGAAAGGACCTCCCTCGATAGGGGTAGTAGTGTTGTGTTGATATCCTAGCCTAGTGTTGTTCTTCCATCTTAATTGTTGTGTCGAGATGCCAGCCTAGTGTTGTACTTCCATCTTAATTGTTGTGTCGAGATGTCAACCTAGTGTTGTGATTCCAGCTTAATTGTTGTGTTGATATGCTAGCCAAGTGTTGTGCTTCCATATTAATTATTGTGTTAAGATGCCAGCCGAGTGTTGTGCTTCTAGCTTAATTGTTGTGTCGAGA
The DNA here is from genome assembly GCA_010110895.2 of Picea sitchensis. NCBI lineage: Eukaryota > Viridiplantae > Streptophyta > Pinopsida > Pinales > Pinaceae > Picea > Picea sitchensis. The sequence continues at coordinate 20,471 of SNQJ01S0056559.1, read as the reverse complement.
TGCCAGCCTAGTGTTGTGCTTCCAGCTTAATTGTTATGTTGAGATGCCAGTCGAGTGTCATGCTTCCAACTTAATTGTTGTGTCAATATGCCAACCTAGTGTTGTGCTTCCAGCTTAATTGTTGTGTTGAGATGGGAACCGAGTGTTGTGCTTCCAGCTTAATTGTTGTGTTGACATGCCAGTCGAGTGTTGTGCTTCCAGCTTAATTGATGTGTTGAGATGCTAGTCAGGTGTTGTGTTTCCAACTTAATTGTTGTGTTGTGATTCCAGCTTAATTATTATGTTGTGGTTCCATCTTAACTGTTGTGTTATAATCTTAGCTTAATTGTTGTGTAGTGTGCCATCCTCGTGCTGTGATGATGTGCGAGCCTCGTGCTGTGATGATGTGCCAACCTCGTGCTGTGATGATGTGTCATCCTCGTGATGTGATGATGTGCCATCCTTGTGCTGTGATGATGTGCCAGCCTCGTGTTGTGATGATGTGCCAACCTCGTGCTGTGATGATGTGTTTCCAACTTCATGATGTGATGCTAGTCTCATGTTGAAGACTCTCAGCCTAGTGTTGATGTTGATGATGCTCTAGCCTTCATGCTATGATGTTGTTATTGTTGATGATGCTCTAGCCTTTGTGTTGTGATATTGTTTCTTTTGATGTTGTATTAGCCTTGTGTTGTTATTGATGATGATGATGTATTAGTGTTATACTAATCCATGTTGATGTAATTTATGATGATGATTCCATTTCATCTTCTTGTTGAAGATGATGATGATGATACCACTTCAGCTTCTTGTTGAATATGATGATGATGATGATACTTTAGCTCCTTGTTGAAGATGATTATGGTGATGATGATGATTTCATTTCATCTTTCATGTCGAAGATGATGATGCTACTTTAGCCTCACGCTAAATATGATGATGATATTACCTTAGACTCGTGTTGATGAGGATGATGATTCCATTGCATCTCTCTGATGTGAATGATGATATTGATGATGAGAAAAACTTCCGATATTTATAGATATGCCAAACTATGTTCCAAGATGTTCTTGATGATGCTTCCATCTCTCTCGCCTGATGCTATTGTAGAATACCCTTATTGTTAAGGGTGAGTGTTGAAATATTGTAACTTCAAAGAGTATTCTAATTATTATTGATGTATTATTCATTACATTAACCCCCCTTTGCGGATTAATCATGTTGGGTATTGTAAATGACCAAATCTCCTTTTGCGGATCGGTCAAACCCTAATTGTAATGGGATAAATTAAAATTCGGCCCCATAATATATTAAGGTGGTTATAACCACCCAAAATATATTAAATTGGTTATAACCACCCAGAATGGGAAGGCGGCCGAGCCAGTTAAAAGACACCCAAATTCACGCGTGCCAGATTGTATAAATAAGAGAGGCTAGCTCCTCATTTGTTTACACACTCACTTGTTCATTAGAGCTCAAGTTTGGAGTTGCAATTGGAGAAGAAGAAGATAGAGAGAGAGGCGCACTTCTTGGAGATGACATTCTGTATTTGTTTGACTTATCTCTTGGCATTGTATTGGCTATCTATATTAAGGAAGTTTTTGTTGGTTTTTCTCCCCCATGAGGGTTTCCCAAGATAAATGTTGTGTCTCTTATGATTGTGTATTTCTTAGTGGTCCTATCTATGCCATGGTTATATAGTGAATTGAAAAGAAATCTAATAATAGCTTAAACCTTAACAACAACATGAGACAAGGGAAACAAACTATGGAAAACAATGCAAATGTGAAACTGGAATCTAATAATGAAATGAGAAGAAAAAAAATTGAATTATTTAAAATAAAATAAAATAGAATAGGAGAGGAGGAGAGGCCAAGGAATGGGAAGTGAAAGGTTGTGACAATTGGCCTTCCTATTTCCTAGATCTCCCTACATTCTCATGTAGTTTCACTCTCAAAGGGTATTTTGGCCAAGGAGAGTAGGATGAAAAAAGAGTCATTAGTTGCATTGTAACTAGAAATTTTCATAATAAGAGCACTAAGAAACCTTTAAATGTTGGTTTCCTATTCTCATTTCCATGGTAAATGTGGTTCCCATTGTGTCCTCACTTTCTTTGATATTTATTAGTGGTTTTGGTGTAGATCTCTATGTCTGATATTATAGCTAATTATGTTGATATTACGGTAGTTGCAGGGGGTATTAACCTCTACATGTAACCTTTGATGAGTCTACAATATTCCGGGAAGAAAGAGAAACCCTAGAAGGTTAGGAAATAACCTTAGAAGGCAAGTCGACTCAAGATAATAATTTATATTAAATTATTATCCTCCATAAGTAGAAGTCAGTCGAGTTAGGTCACTTGGAGGACTATAAATAAGAGGGTGTTAGAGCTCATTTGTCACACTCACTCTCATAACTTCATAAGGACAAGTGGTGCGCATGACAAGAGGAGAGTTCCAACTGCTGCAATGGTGACTTGGTCTTTGGTTATGGTTGGAATTTCTTACTGGTTATGGTTTAGACTTTCTTCTTGGTATGCTAGCCTTGGAGAGAGGTACGCTAGTTGGATATTGGTTCTAGGGTTTGCTTCCAAAATTATTTTGTGTGTCAAGGTTAAGGTGCTCGGGGGTGGCCTCTGTCCCTATGGTTGGGTGACACTATTGTTATATTGTCTATGATGAAACAAGCACACCTATTATTCTAACAGGTTATGGGCCTGCACTATCTTCAGAAAGTCTAACCACTGGAAGGTAGATTGGGAGGATTTGCTTAGTTGCAGTTAGTTGCAGTTGCAATCATTTTTACTGCAATGATGAAACCCTAGCACTTGTGTTGAGGCACCTTATGTGAAGCACTTGACATAATTCTAGGATAACCTAATCTGCCCTAGCTTAGCTCATCTTCTGGTATTCTCAGTAAGCCAAGGAGTCAAGTTTATGTTTTTTTTTGTCAAAGTCAAAGGTTGACCAAGTCAAAGAAGTCATGGCTTACGTATGAAGTTAGAAAATAGGCTAGAAGGGGCTTCTAATTTCAGAGTATGGAATACAAGGATAGATCTCATTCTTTCCAAGAATGAAGCGGGGAAAGAGAAGGAACCTGAGAACATCGCAGTTATGGAGAAGTTCAAGGAAAATGACATCAATGCTATGAGCATCATAGTAGACTATGTAAAATACGATTTGATACCCTACATTTCTCATCTTGACTCATCTAAGAAGATGTGCGATGCCCTAACTAACCTCTTCTCAGTCATAAATAATGGACAAGTGATGAGCCTTAAGAATGAGCTCCGTGACATGAAAATGAATAACCATGACAACATAACATCATACTTTGTAAGAATCTATCAGTTAAGAGATCAACTATAAGCTATTGAGGAAATCATTTCAGAAAATGAACTAGTAAATATAGTACGTAATGGCCTTCCCAAGACATGGGATGAATTTTCCGCAAGCATGAATACAAGAACGTATTATCCCACTTTTGAAGAACTTTGGACTTGCTATGCACAAAAAGAATCAAGGATTAACACAATAGATAAATCAAAAAAAAAAATGATGACCAAGCCTACACGACAAAGTTCAAGAAATTGAGGAATAAGAAGAAATTTGGATCAAGGAAGAAACCAAATCAAAAAAAAGATATGTCAAAAATACAATGCTTGAACTGTCTAAAATATGGTCACTACATGAGCGAGTGTCCTAATTTAAATAAAAGGAAGGAAACACATGAAGCAAATGTTTCCAAAGAAAAGGAACCTTGAAAGAAGGTCAAGGAGGATGAAGTAGACTTTTTCTACTAGTCATGGTAACAATATTCTTATGTAACATAGTCCTTGCACATACGATGTTTACATAGTTCCTATACATATCATGTGTATCTATTTTTTAGAAGATAATATGGTCAGATACCTATGGGAGAATAACAAGATAAGGATTTTCATTACAATGACTACTAGTCAAGCAATGTATCTCAAAAAGATGAAGTAAGTTGACAACCTTTGGTGACAATTCCCGTGGAAGCTACTACATAAGTAACAACTTTGAGATGGGCCGCAATCAGAACCAAAGTCACACCAGAAAGAAGTTAGTAATCAAAAGGAAACTAAAATAGACTTTTGACACTTTACAAAAAGCAAGAAGCATGTGAACCAAAGCATGGACTCTCTCAGATGGAGGGAGCTAATTGTAGAATTCCAAAAGAACAACATGTATATTTCTCATCCACGCATGAAGATGGGATTAAGAGGGAGTTAATCCTCAATGATATGATCCATTGAAGAATCCATGAAAATTATGAAATATATATCCCAAGAACTAGCCATGATAAGCAACATGTGTTGGGTTTGACTCTAGAAGAAGTCTTCTTCGAAAAGAAGCCTTGAATATCCTTGGTTGTCCATCTAAATTTATGTTCCTATAACAAAAGAAAGAATTTGGAACCTTGAAAGGAAGGGCATAGAATCTATAGAAGATTCCATGGACTCCAACATTGAAGAGAAATAAGAGAAAGAACATGAAGATTCAAAGAAACAGAGAAAGAGAATAAAGAATTGAATTATTATACCGAGAATCATAAGACTTCCAACATGGTTTGAACCCACTAGAATCAATCAAACATAAGGAATGGAAGGAAGTTGTGATTGAGAACAATGTATGTGAGAAATTGTGAAAAAGACTTATGAATGGAAGCATTGGCTAGATTTGGAACTAGAGGGTTCTCCTCGAAGGAGGGAGATGACTATGATGATAGCTTGTTAGAGTAACCACATATACCTCGAGCTGAGAGCTGAGCCATTGTATCTCTTGCAGTATCTATAGGTTCGAGTTTACATCACATGGATATAAGATTGTTCTTCTCAAACAGAGTTGCATTGTAACTCGAAATTGTCATAATAAGAGCACTAAGCAACCTTTAAAAGTTGATTTTCCTATTCGAGTTTCCATGGTAAATGTGGTGCCCATTGTGTCATAATTTGCTTTGAGATTTCTTAGTGGTTGTGGTGTAGAGCTCTATGTGTGAGATTATAGCTACTTATTGATGATTAATTGCTCTTATTAGTTGTATTCATGCTTATAATGAAAAATTTCATACTGTAATTCTATTCATTTCACTCCGAAGCAATTTCAATTGGAAAGTTGTGAATGGAAACACCTATGGAATGACAATCGTACATTCTATTTCAAATTCTAACATCAATGGTTGTCATAATTTTTGTCACTCGGCTACATTTCTAATTATTTAGCTATGTATGTTCCTAATAACAACAGGGTGGGGAATAATAGACAAAATATTAATATGTTTTTTCTCTACTAGTGATCTGGTTGGTAAGAAAATCCATGCATATATACAATGCTTGAGAGATGAATTGACGCCTTATGCTGCCAAATCTGTTCATGGAAGGCGTATGCTCCATCTTGTGTATCCCTAAGGATGCACACAATTCTTTACTCTTCCCTGAGACCGTACAAGGCCGTATGGCTACCGTATATGCACTTCATATTACCTCAACTATATTTTCATCATGATCTGTACAATGAAGGATATGTGTGTAGAATGAAAGGTATGTGTGTATGAGATCTGCTTTGCTTTTGCTTTGTTGTTCAGTCAGTAGACAACTTGTACTTTGATCTATTCAACGTAAAAGATAGAAGTCGATTCCATGTAGAAATCAATTTTTCTAGAGAAGAAATCAGTTTGCCCAGGAGTAATTGACTCAATTAAAAGAAGTCAAATTGCAGCCAAGAAGATATTGTTTGCGTGTCAAACCAGTTGGGAAAAGATTAAGCATAGCTGGAGAAGGATCACTTTGTCATGGTGAATGTTGCAGTATGACCAATTGGTACTGCCCGAGTGTTTTCTAACGAGTGACTTCATGTTGTTCATTGCCAATGCGCTGTAAGCTCTATGATAATTCATCACATGCGTGTAAATTCTGCCATTTTGTTCTTGTTAATTTTGAATTCGTGGTTTTAGGAAATGGCATGCTCTCCTACTTTCGGAAGCCACAACTAGGGTTCAAACCTAGCTACACGCAGCAACGTCTCCTGTTCTCCCTCAGCTTTTCTCTGCCCTCTAATCGATCCTCGATGGAGGCAGCAAGAGGCGCTCCTTTTTCTATTGGTCTTCGGAGTCATGGATTGACCTCGTCTGGTCCCTCTAGTGCGTCGCCCTAGGACGGAATTTATTTCAAGGATGTTGTTCTAAAGGATTTTTCTCGTCGTCATCCTCCTTCCCCTTGTTCTTTTCTAGTGAAGGGAGCTCTTCTTTAACCATTTCCATGTGTCTATTATTTTCTAGTGAAGGAAGTCCCTGATTTAACCATTTCCATGTGTCTAGATGTACAGAAAAAATAATGCAGAATTCTACAATTCCAGTTTGGTTTTCCATTTCAATGGGTTTTGGCCTGGAAGCTGATCCTTGTGACTCGATCTCAACATCTTAGATCTTTGTAATTAATGATGATGTCTTCCCTACCACTCTGCAAAGGATTTCTTCATTTCTAAGTTTGAATCTGAAGAAGACAGGGATTTAATTCTTAACTCAAATTTGTGGTTTTGGGTAGCTTAGGTTTGTGCATGAAACATTAGCTTCTCTATTTCAATCATTTGTTTGAAATTTTTTCTTCAGACCCTATTGGGGTGAGGTTCTCAAATCTGCCTTTACACTTTTGGGGTTTACCTTCTTTTCAAGTCATTGGTTCAGCTCTTGGAAATTTTTATTTTTATTTTCCAAGTAATGAAATGGAGAGGATAGCATTTCAATGTATGCCAAAATTTGTATGGAAATGGACTTCAGTTAAGGGTTTCCAACAAAATTAGTATAATAAGGAAAAACTAATCATGACTAAGAAGTTGGTGTATGAAAGGGTTTATTACATGAAACATCACAACACAATGCCCCTAAGGTCCTCGGAAGAATAAGATAAATCCACTTGGTGGGTCAATTGTAAAGAAGATCATCAGTTCTTCTTGCATCCTAGTGAAAATCCAACCAGTCACCCCAGTCTAATGAAATTTAGCAAGACATGGTAACTAAGAACCCACAAAAAGAGGAATTTGTCCCTCCTCATTCAAATTCAGTTAAGTTCATTGCCAATGGCTAATTGGGCTAAAAAAATATGAGCTACTCTGACAAGAAGAACTAACAAAACATGACAACTTAGGGCTCTTAGAAATAACAAGCAGTCCAATAAAAATGGAGGTGTGAAGAAATGTGGGGAAGAAGAAGAAATGTCCATTAACATCTCAACCAATGGTCAGAAGAAGTCAAGCCCACAATCCAATTTAGGGCCCCGCATGCTTTGAGCATCTCGTCTCAGGTTTATGTTGTGTTCTTGCTGTGTGATTCTTTGTAACCAATTTATGAGAGTTTATTCATATAGAAATTGATTAAAAAAGTACTAGAAAGATCGAAACTTTCTCTCCCTTGTTCTGTGATTAAAAAAGTACTAGACATATGCAAACTTCCTTTCCCTTTGTTCTGTGAAAGGAGGTTAGAAATCAACATTAAATTTCAATCTTGCTAAAGTAGAAACCATTTTCGATGTAACCTTCCTATCACCATTTAGTGCCCAGAATACTTTGAGCATCTTGTCCTAGGTTAATGTTGTGTTGTTGGTGTGTGATTCTTTGTAACCAATTTATGAGAGTTTTCTCATGTAGAGATTGAGAAGAAAAGTAGAAAAGTACTAGAAAGATCCAAACTTTCTCTCCCTTGTTCTGTGGAGGGAGGTTGGAAATCAACATTAAATTTGAATCTTGCTACAGTTGAAACGCTTTTTGATGTAATCTTCCTATGGATGTAACCTTCCTATCAGCATTTGCTATAGGGATTTTTTTATAAAACAACACCGAGTTCTAGTTTAAAAAAAATAAAAATTCTGAGTTTATGGTTTGATTCCCTGTGTCTACTGTTTGGCTTAAGGATTACACTTGGGCATTGTTAGCCAAAGTTTAAAGGAAAAGTATGCAATGTCGGAGAATATAAAAGAGTGGATGCAGTTTTTCTAAGCCCCACATTTGAACAAAGGCTACACCGAAGACACTAAGCCATGGTATCCCCAATATCTAGGGATAACTAGGAGATCATGTCTCGAGGCCCGCAGGTCCTAGACATGAAGTACCGAGAGCAGGATTGACCTGACCATGGCCCTGGAGGGCCCATCCTTCTTCGTCTTCGCCAGACTTGTCCTGTTGAGCAGCAGCAGCTTCCATCACCATCGGCTTGGACTTGCATCGAAGAGGACTCTTGCTCCATGAGGTAATTGGTCCAAGGTATCATGGTATGTG
>SNQJ01S0056558.1:43977-66741 GCA_010110895.2 Picea sitchensis | reverse complement strand
TCCTATCAAATTCAACCAACGACCCCCTACTCAAATCTCTGAGTCATCACACAACCATCCAAAAGTCACCAAGGAGAACTCTACCTCATCCAATGTCCCATACCAAAGGAAAACAAACACCGCCTAAGTCACTTGGTCTACATTTTTCCTATTTAGGTTGACCGTTAACAATTCTTGGTCAACTTATTTTTTGACTCCATCCATCACGTAGAACAAACCTCCTTGCGGCTCCACAAGCATCTCATACTCTAGCATTGTCTCTCAAACTTGTCAATTCATCACATGACTCAACCAATTTTTTCTATGACACCCACTCAAAAAACAACAAGGAACCTCATCCATCCTCTCAAACTTGGCACGTTTTCAACCTCACTACTTGCTTCAATGAGTCCAACACACCTCATCAAAGAGGTAGGCAACTTCCCAAGCCACCTCCACAACCAATTCAAAATTTTCCTCAATCCACCACTGAACACATCTAAGTTCGTTGCCCCAATTTCTCGACACACACACCTTTGTCAAATTATCCCAACTACTCTGCACCTTAAGAAGGAAAAGAACTCAAAACCAACCATACTTTGTCCAATGGCCCTCTTGGATACCTACACCCATGGATATATGACTTGTCCAAACGACCAATTTTCCACATGAACTCACCTAAGTCACCTTCTGTTGTTATACAACTGTTATAACGATTTTTCCACAACAAAATATTCAGCCCATCCGTCCACTTCAAAAATCGGCTAAGTCACAAATTTGGGACATGCTCAAGTCGCCTCATATCTCACAAATCCATATGCCCGAGCCTTGGTTATATTCGCCACCAAGGCACCAATATCCCACCATACACTTTATAAAATTGATCCTTCGTTTCCATATCAACTCTTCAAATTCTACCACCCTTCAATTTTTGCAACAACATGACTCAACAAAATGCATTTAGTGAATCTCAGCATGAGGACGTCACAATGAAGTGTGCCCGAACTGCTCACGTCAAGTCTGTGACCCAAATCTGTGATGCTTCCTTGGGTCATACTGGATTTGCGATCATACCAACTCATCCAAGTCTTGACCCATTGCATGGTCTACTCCTTGCTATAAGTCAAATCACTACACAATATAGTTTCCACTTTTATAGTAACCCAAAACTTCCTTTCTTTGCGTTCTTCAAAACTTTTGACCACTTCTAAACTAAATTTTGTGATCAACTACTTCATCATTTTTGTGGTCACTTTTGTGATCAACAATATTTGATACCATCTATCATGCCCCCACAATATTCTCAGGTATCCAAAATGACTTCGCGCACCCAAGTCGTCGAGTACCTGAGGGTTGTACGGGACTGCAACACTTCCAATTTGAAGGTTAGTCCAACCCAAGAGTACTCCATTTGTACTACACTTCTTTCACTCAAGGTYTGTACATATATACACCTTAAGCTACTAAGRTGAGTCAAGTCTCCTCACTTGACTCTTGTCATCCAAGATATCCACCCAACTAAGMACTTCATTACACTTGTGTTCTTTACAACACATATAGTTAATAGTTCTATACTTAACCAATTATGCAACCAAGAATAGGAGAACATCATAAACATTAGGAGGAGACACAAGTATGGTTGGGAGGTGTTGACTGCCTCTCCAACATAGGTGGTCAAATCCATGTGCCATGAAGATATGCATCATCAGATGCTCATTTGTCGAAGATTTTGGTTCTAGGCATTTTTGGCCCCAACACTTCTTTTTGTAACTGGAATTTTTGCACCCCTGCGTGGGTCAATAATGTAATAGGTCTGCATGAGTCATGTCTAGGTCAGTTACCTCGGGATCATTTCACTGGGATATTTCCTTTCACCGAGTGTTTTTTATCCTCAGGTTATCAATTGGGTTTTTCAGCCTTATTGATTTCCCTTGAGTTTTTCCCTCACACTTGCAATAATTCCTCCAAAGTGGTGAAAGGCGTTCCAGTGGGTTTGTCTACTGGTAACTATTTTTAGGAATCATTGTAAATTTCCATCAAGTCTAGAGTAGTTTTTTTCAATTAATTAATTTTTAATTAAATTTCCCTAAGTTTGGAGGTTTAATTATTTAATTAATTAATTATTTTTTAGTAAAAATTGTAAAAACTAGGTACTTGGACTTTTGATAGGGGTATTTGTGCTCAAAATAAATTGAATAGCACCCACTACATCCATGGACACATTTTCAGCTCAGTCGGACAACTTTTTCTATGGGTTTGTCCACCCAGAGTGTGAGTCAGTCAAAAACAACAATTTTAATTGCTAAAGTCCAAACATGACAAAAATGTATTTTTTTTAAAATGAGTTAAAAGGATGATGTAAATATGGATAAAGGTGAGATATATTTTTCTTAACCTTTTCTAACCTTTTCCAACCCTCACATCACCCACCCACCTAGCCATAAAGCAAAAACGTCACTTTTCCTAGAGTGGTGTGTCTTCCTTCTAAAAAGTCTCCAAAAAGTAAAAAAATGATAAAAAAAATCAATGGGAGACATATGATATCCCTTGGAACGCTTTTCCTAACCTACCACTACCTCTTTGCTTCATCCCAATTCCTCTCCACTCCTCTTTATCTCTCCATTCCTCTCCTCTCCCCCAAATGGTGCGCCCCCCAAGGAGAGTTACACCCCCCCCTCTTGTGGATCTCCCAGGGAAATTCATTTTTTTATAGTTGGGCTCCTTTATATCCCTTGGAATGCATCCCATAAGCCCCCCATTACTCTTTTGTGTAATTCCAACACTGTCTCATCCATCAACACCCTAGATCTAAGATCTAAACCCTAGATGGTGTGCCCTAGCCTTGGGATCTCTTCTTTTGCTTGGTGGTGGACACTTGGCATTGATCCAAGAGGGGTAGGTTTACCTCTCCAGTTATAAATAGATCTCTCTCCTCACTTCGTCCTCACCATATCTTGAGCTATTGTTATGCTACTTGATTTCTCTCTCTCTCTCTCTCTCTCTTCTTCTTCTTCCATATTTCTTCCATTCTTTGGCTCTTAGGGTTTTGGAGCAAGTATTTCTCCAAGATCTCTTTCTTGAGTAATATAAAGGAGAAACTTTGGAGGATCATTGGAAGAGAAACAAGTGTTTTTGTTCTTGCTACATGGAGGTAAACTTGTATGGTTTAATTTGATTTATGCATAACTTAGATCTTGGGTAAAGTGTTACTTGGGTAGATCTAACAAAGAGTATTCTTGTAGATATATATATGTGGGTTTGCTAGATAGGGTGCAAGTATTTCATCTTATTAGTATTCATCCATATTATCTTTGTATGCATAGATATTGCTAAGTTTTTGCAGGTTTGTCTTCAAGGGTTTCATTGGGAATGCCTTAAGGAAGAGTCCTCCCTACACATATAAGATCCTCTTTTCTCTCTATTCTTTTCTCATTCTTTCTTGTTGTACTATCATCTATATTTTAGCTATCTTAACATAGCATATAGGTAATCTAAATCTACTTTTTCTATAAGTTTTTCTATGTGAAAAAATTTCTACCAAAAATAGAAATTTTTCTTCATCTTTGCTTGTTGTGTGTAGCATTTCCAGCAAGTATACCTTGCTAGTTTTTGTAGGTTCAAATCTGGTTGAGAGGGTTATGCTACCCCAAAAACATCCACACAACACTCCAAGACCTATTTCTTCAAGTGGGTAACATTCTCAACCTTCCTCTTCACTTCTTCTTGCTTCTTGGGCATACTTTCTTTCACTTCTTGTTGATTTCTAGTTTCTCATAGTGTGGGAGAAGGATTAGTATGGCCTACCTCCCACATGTGAGTTTAGTTTAAGATCTAGCTTTGAGTTTCCATTTCTAAATCACTCTCCTAAGCTAGGACATGCGGTTTGTGAGATTCTTCTCTTGCTTGCTTTCCTTGCTTTCTTACCTTGCTTGCTTGCCTCTCTTCCCTTCTTTGTCTCATTCTTTCCAAGTCATATTCTAAAGTTTAATAATCACCCACACTTTGGGAGAGGAATACCAAAAATTGTGAGGTTAGGGTTTTTAATGTGCTTATGATCTACTTTATGCTTAAATGGTTAAAATAATCTAGATCTAGATATCTCACACATTAATATTTAAGTTTAAGCCCTTGGGGCACAGTCAACTTACCTAGATCTATTTTCATAAGCTATATCTTTCAAGATCTACTTTGTTGCATGTTTTAATCCAACACTTTAAGTTGTTTATGTTTTAATGCTTAATTAAGTGGTTGTCTTTCATGTTCTAAATCTTAAGTCCATTTGTCAACACACTTAAAGCTAATAATAGTTGGATAAGTTGATAGTGTAGACATATAACTAAATTTCTCAAGATTTCTTTCACACTTGGTGTTGTGCTCTTAATGCTTTAAAACAAACATAATATAAGTGGTGAATAGGTTGAACTTCTTCTCTTTTCTTCTCTTTGGCAAGTTGTTTTTTCCCTTGTGTTTAATATTCTTTAACAAGATTTCTCATTGTTAATGGTAAACTAAATAATTTCTCTCACATAGCTTATATGTGTTAATGCCTTTCATTTTCATTCTTAAACAACACACATAATAAGTTGGAGTGAGTTTTGGCCTAGTCAATAAATCATGCTTTTAAGGCACCTTAAAATTGTTAAAACACTCTAAAAAACACCTAAAAGTCTACCTAATTAATATACCAACTTAATAGACTAATAGGGTACTTTAAAACCACCATCTTCACCATCTAAAATGGGGATTGACGGGCAACGAAAGGTGATTAGGTCGGGGACGGTCTAGTGGCATGGAACGTCCTTTTGGTAAGAACTCAATCTTTCGGGCTGACCTACGAAGCTAGGGTAGGCCTCGTTGCCATACTTCTTGAGCATCCAAAAATCATTTGGCAACCGGGGGAGGAGGTTTTTGGTGAACATATAAGAAGGGTAACTGAAACTTTGTAATCTTAAGAAACCCTTAACTCATTTAATGATCAAACCTTGGGATTAATCATCTAATAATACTTTATGGTTAAACAACTAAGAGTGTTGATAATCTTAGTCATTGTGGAATACTTGTGCTATAATCTTTAAATCTTCTAAGTTTCCTTTGAATTATGAATGTTGATGTTTCCATTGAGGAGCAGTCCAATAGAGTAAGTGTTATTGGGGCATACTTAGGCTTAATGTGTAAATGATGCTAATGCCTTGATCTCCTTTAAATCTTGCACATTGAAATAGCATGGTTAGCTTGTTTTGTATCTCTAGCATTCTTTATTGTATTCATTGGGATTAATTATTATTTTGTAAATCTTGTAATCTATTGCAATGAAACACCCTTTAACTTAGTTGAACACTTGCCAAATATTTAGGCACTAGTATTAGTTGACTTAGGGAAAGGGTTGCTTGACATAACCTTACATCTTGCATTGTTGCTTGTGCATCTTAGGGTAGACTCCCTCTAACCTTAAGAAATTAAAATCAACTCCTAGAACCTAACTCTAAATCTTATCTAGAAACTAGGGACTACCCCCCTTGGCTTCCTTAGGAGTGAGCCTAGACGGAAGAGGTTCCATTCAAAGTGAGACCATGGCATGTGAACCTAGGCATTGTGCCTCCAAGGACACACTAAGTGAGCTAGACTTATCTCATGTTTGCAAGTGTGTATAAGGACGACCACATGCGGCACTAGAGGTGCCTAACACCCGTACAAAAATTCATATTATACAATATGTTACAACATACAACAAAGACATCGAGCATGTAGCTCGTACAACAACTGAAATGGTTCAAAAGGAGCATGTGTCTCAAACGATACATATAATGAACTTCACTATTGCATAAACTTGTTGGAAATACAAATTAGACTTGCAATCGAAACTTCTCCCTTCGTTGCAAACTTCATCAAACTAACTAAGTGAGTCACTCCACCTAAACTCTTGGATGGGCAAGTTGCCAATTTGGCCCACTAACCTTCAGCAAAACTCTTGTTCCCCTATTTTTCTCCTCATATCCAAAACACCTCACTAAGACAAGACTCGCCCTTGTGCTTCATCTCCAAAACCATCCTCCTTATTGAAATCATCCCAAAGAGAACTTGATCCTGGATGGAGAGTCTTAGCCCCTTGGGGACGAAGCTCGCCCCTCTCTGTCTGAATTCACCTCATAATTCTTGGTGTTTTTATTTCCTAAGCGTTGTGTTATTCCTTTGTTCCTCACCAAACTGTTGTGTTGCTTCATGTCGAACGATCGCATCTCTTGGGTGAGTTTGAGCCAAATAACAAAATCACTCTTTCATGTGGAACACTTCACCACAATATTCCTACCATCATGTCGATTTGTTGGGTTGCGACCCCAATGCTCCCGTCACATGAGTTGACCTCGCCTCAAGTCATCCGCAAAAGGCACCCAAATATGGCATGCTCAAGGTACCAAGCTTGTCAATCGCAAACCCCAAATGCGGAGCACCCATCCATATAATTCCTGGCCTACCTCCTCAAGTCGCCTAGCCAAGTCCTTCCTCATCATAGTGGTCCAACTTATTTCACACATCTTACCCAACCACAAGTGCGAGTGTCATCAACCCCAACTTTCATGACTCGCCTTTGTACATGTCGGTCAGGTAGAGAAGCCACGTACCCTCCTCACCAAGGCTATGATAGTACCCCTTCAAATGCTTTCTTATATGTACATCCCCAAAAAAATACACCTAACAAGTATGCATTTTGAAATTGTTTATGTAACACAAAAACATTGCTATCCATAATACCCCTTTTTTTTTCCTCTCTTTGAATGGCTTCAAAGAGTTTTTTTCGTTTGATGTTTTTTAAATCAGTTGCACCATTGGACAATGTTTAAATTGGACCATTAAACACCCTATTTCCCTTTTAGGTTTTAATCTTAAAATTCCATAATCCCCATCTTAAATGGGAGGAGAAAGCATACAAGGGATAGTTTTTAATATAAGTTGGAATCATTGTTGAAAAAGTTGGCATCTGAAAAAAGTCGGTGAAGGCCATTTCGGAAAAATTCAAAAAACAAAAGGCAAAAAAATCGAAAAACCACAACAAACATTAAAAAATACAAAATCTATTATTTTTTTTTCAAAATTTTAAACATATAAAGAAACAAAAACATCAAATAAACTCATTGGCACGTAAATATGGAGAACGCACTGATCTATATGATGTAATGGATGCCAAATAAAAAATGATACATCAAAGTTGATATTGAATCCTCAACCCTGATAGTTGTCCAATCAAGGACTCAAAAGTGGAGAACCAATATAAAATGACATCACATATAAATGTATCTCATCATCATGAGGTAGATGTACAATGCAATGTTTTAAAACTCAGTCGATGGTACTCTGACTCAGACCCCGATTTGATTTCAATGACCTAGTTTACTAAAAATTACATAAATATTTAAATTTTAATGACAAATTGTATTTTAAAAATTTCAACCCATGATTTCAAAAAACTATTGAAACTTTGAAAGAAAGCATTATGAACAAATGAGCAAGAACATTTAAATGACAAACATAAATGACAAGTACTATTTCACCATCACTTGTATTCATATCCTCATCATTAGTATCACCCTTTACCTCTACCTTGATCCTCTAGAGACATCGGTGAACACCTCCCAATTTTGATGAAACTACCTAATCGAAGCCTTATAATATGGTAGAAAAATCTTAACATGCCTAATCAATGATTTTGGTTTGAGTGAAAGGTACATTTTTGCAAGGCTATGTCAGAGGAGTTCAACAATCAATACCATCAAGATCGAGGTACATAAAGGGCCTGGTGTTGTTGATTAAATGCCAATCCCATACCCTCATACGTGATAGAATCCAATGAAAATGTTGCAATCCTACCAATCTTGAAATCTGTTAAGTCTGTCGGATTTTGAATGGGATATGGAATTATGCTTTCTCCATATCAAATCCGATGAGGTTGGAAGTAACTTGGAACCACTCTCAAACATCCTGAAACAATTAATAATAATGTAAAAAAATTAAGTAAAAGGATAAAAAGAAAAGATAAAAGAAATGTCAACTTAAAGAAAAAAAATTGGCATTTCATATAGTGAGGATTTTTCAAATATGAAACTTGAAATGCTAAAGAAACCCATTTATCTCATTGAAAGCTGAAAAACAAACCAAATTCTATATTCTCTATGTAAAGTCAGATAAGTCGATGGCTAATTGTCATTAGACATCTTGAAATAGAGTCTGAGTGTAACTTTTAATGTTAAAATTAAGTTAATGTTGAGAGTTACCTTTATTTATATTCTAAATTTTTGAAAAAAAGTTATAGTTTTATATTTTTTTGTACCACAAGAAGCCGTTGAAACAATTTATTTCTATAACCGCAATGGTTTTCAGTGAAACTAGCCTAAAACAGACAAGTTTATAACACTAACTAAAACTTTTCAACTTAGGATTTCAAGCACTAAGAAGAAAGGTGATCCCTTCGATACATATCGATAATATGTAAAGGAAGGAAATTTTATAATCATATAAGTTTTCTAGTTAGACTGTTATTTTTCACACAACTCACACATAGGAGGAGGGGAGGGAAAGGTTAAGTGAACAAACAAATTACCTACCAAAAAATCAAATTATATCTATTAACATTCCATTGACATGATACTTACATTAAGACTTAAAACCAATCCTCAAAACAGGTGATCCCTTCGATACATATCAATAATATGTAAAGAAAGGAAATTTTATAATCATATAAGTTTTCTGACTGTTATTTTTCACACAACTCACACATGGGAGGAGTGGAGGGAAAGGTTAAGTTAACAAACAAATTACCTACCAAAAAATCAAAGTACATCTATTAACATTCCATTCACATGATCCTTACATTAAAACCTTAAACCAATCCTCAAAACCAAATGTAAAGCTGATTTTTTTAATTCCCATATAGAAAAAACTGTTCCTCCGCTGTCTACAGTGGTGTTTTGCCACCGTTCTAGCACTTTTTCTTTCCATTGCTTGATTGGGATTATTTTTCTTTTTACAACCTGTCATAGCCGCATACAATTACTAACGTAGAACTTGTTGAATTGCTTGAAGAGTCTCATACCCATACCATCTAGGCTTTCTATGTGAAAGTCCATAATATGTGCTCGTATGTGTCTAGACATATAACTCACAAAATTATTCAGGGCACATTTTGAAAAATAATTATTTATGGTATAACGCTGTTGAAATGAACAAAACATAACTCAATAAGCTGAAGAGATGAACTAAATAGAACTCGATAAACTTATTGTCATGACAAAGGACCAAATATAATTACAATAAAGAGAAACAATTATAATTAAAATAACGAGCTAGCTGGGCACATCACTGTTTTTCAAAGCCAAGACATTGGCAAGGAAACAAATTTGGAATACAAGAATATTTAAAAGGAATAAATATTGGATACTTGTATGTTATTTGAGACTGGAATCTCGTATGTTATTAGAGACTGGAATCTCTCAATTGAAGCATGGACACTAAAAGAACTGGAAAACAGAGACAGTAGTGTTTTCTAGTTGTCTATCAACGATAATAATATTGTTATTCTCATTTACCATGAGAGGACCAATTTTCAACGTAATCTCGCCCGAGGATCAACTTTTCATTGTAGACTATAATAGGACGCTAGCAAAATATTAACCCCAAGAATTAGCAGTACATACTATTGTTCTCTTATTTTGCAGACCTTCCATAAGATTCAAAGGCAATGGACAAATAGCTCAGTGTTACTTCTTCACAATATTACTCTGAGAGTTTGAGAATTGTATCGTTAGAAACACGGTATTATGACCTCCTATGTGATCCTTGCATTTGAACCCCATCTTCCTTTAAAACGGGCAACTCAGTAATTCTTCCACTGTTTGCCTGAAGTAGTCTCTCCTTCAATATTCTTCCATCCTACCACCACACAACCGACGTTCATTCACTGTTTTGGACATTCAGAGAATATTCCTATACATTTCATCCATACTTCAGCAGATGTTACAGTTACAAAAAAAAGTAAAGAATAGCACTGACAACTTCTTCAACAACTTATGGGTGTGAGTGATTTATGTTTTAACGATCCATATTCCATACTGAAGAATTGGTCAACTCTTTAGCTGTTGTATGCAGCATACAACAGCTAACAACATAATAAGCAGGAAAGAGATATAAAGACAAGAGTATAAAGACAAATGCATTTGAAAATTGTTGCTAGTGTGAAGTAACCCTATCAAGTATGTTTTACTTAATATCTTTCCCTACTCCAACCTTCATGTATTCCCAACTAACTTCAGAGAGATAAAAAAATGCCAACTCCTTCGAAATTAAACGAGAAGTCTTCCTACATGAACATAAAACTCCATAGATCAAGCTTCATATGGGTATCTATTAATAACTTTCATTACAGGGGTTACCCATTTGAAGAATAAAACATTTAAGAAAAGATTAATATAGTAATCTATATAGTTTTTTTAATAGATGGATATATGTTAGGGTTGTTCTTAAAAGATTCAAGGTTGAGATGGATCTATATATATTGCAAGGGGATAGCCCAACCGGTTGTTATCAAGTTTAGATTTTGGCTAGTGTTGTGTTAACAAGTGACCAAATTAAATTGGTCACTTAAGGCACACTAGTTGAATGTGGGGAAGCATCCTTTGGGTTTCTCCACTAGGTTTTCCTTATATATATATATACTAGTTAATGTATTAACCCCAAAGGGTACCTCAGTCCAAGTTTGTGGAGATGAATCTAGTATAATTGTTATCCATGAAATGTGAGGAGGTGGGAGGCCTGAGAAACTTTTTCCTTGAAAAAAATATAATTTATATTTAATATTTATGAATGTCATCCATGAAATGTGGGAAAAATGTGGAGAAGAAAAATTCACCTCAAAAATTGTTTCTTTAAAATGAATACACTATACATACACATGTTACCATAATTAATTGTTGGTTTTTTCTTTATTTCTTTTAATATTAGGAACCTAGGTTGTAAAGTGTACCTTTCTTTTGGGTGCAAAAATACAACAATAACTAAAACAGATAAAATAACAATCTCCTGGAAAATGTTATTATAGCAAAGCTATTTCAAAAAATTGAACTCAAACACTTAAATTCAGAAAACAAAGAATACATACAAAGTTCCCACCATTTCGAATTTTGCCCATGTAGTTTGTACCAGATCATATTTTAAGGTTTTCACTTCTGTGTGGAATATTCAAACTTCAATGTTTTTGTTAAATTTTCTTCTTATGATTGAATGATTCAAGTGTCTATTTCTAAATACACATTGCCTACCATTTCAAATTCTGCCCATGTATTTTGTAGCATATCATATTTTAAGGTTTTCACTTCCGTGTGGAATAATCAAACTTTCATGTTTTTGTTAAGTTTTCCCTGAAGAAAAACTTTGGCCTTAAAATGGAACCTTATAAAGAAACAGGAACATGGATTTACAATTCGTATCATTGAATTATTCAAGTGTCTATTTCTAAATACATACTGTGTACCATTTCAAATTCTTCCCATGCATTTTGTATTTTGTAGCAGATCATATTTTAAGGTTTTCACTTCCATGTGGAATATTCAAACTTTCATGTTTTTGTTAAAGTCTTCCCTGAAGAAAAACTTTGGCCTTAAAATCGAACCTTATAAATAAATAAGAAAATGGATTTACAATTTTATCATTGACAAGAACATGGTTTTGCAATTCGTATCATTGAATCATTCGATAATTCTTATCATTGAATTATTCAAGTGTCTATTTCTAAAGCACACATCTCTTATCATTGAATTATTCAAGTGTCTATTTCTAAAGCACACATCTAGGCCTAAATTACCCTTCCATTCTTCATTTTTTCCAATGTTTCTTTACTTGTCTCTCAAAGATTTAATTTTTTCCTATTCAATTATTCAAGTGTCTATTTCTAAAACACACATTTAGGCCTAAATTGCCCTTCCATTCTTCATTTTTTCCAATGTTTCCTTACTTGTCTCTCAAATATTTAACTTTTTCCTATTCAATTCCATGTAGGTGATCTGTAGATGAAATAATTATAGCCAACTCGCTTCACAACATGAATGCTCTGTGGTCCCCGAGGTGTAGGATGGTGACGAGTGTGTTGTTGGTTAATTCAGGATGTTAAAGTCACTGTTCGAAACTCCTGGGACAAAAAAATCCAACCATGTTAAGGTTGGTGTGGTTTCGTGTCGTGCATCCTGTGATTTTGATGGCTTAGATGCCCCCGAATGCTGCTTCGGCCATGTGTTAATCGCAGGTCCTCGCATAAATTAACAAAACAAAAAACGCGGAATGTTCGTGGAATTACCTCCACCTCTTTTCTCTGCCTTTATATAGAGACCTATGTCATGGTTGCAAGGCATTTTCTAATAGTGCAGTGAGAAGTGCAAACTTCTCTATTCTGTGTTCTTCTACAAGCAAAGATGCAATACGCTAATCAACTGTCCATTGTTGTTTGGTGTAACCTGTGCACAAACAACTAGTTGATAATGCCAATAACAATCAAGACTCTGCAATTACTTTGTCACTAAGAACTCTATTCCATTGTCTATAAGAACTCTATCCTAGTGCAACTCCTTTCCAAATGAATATCCAACTCAATTGAATTTACCATGATAATTATCATAGTCATCAAGGCCAAGACATCATCATATATCTGTGTGTGTTCCAGTCTTCTCGTAATGGCTTGTTTGATGAATTGAAGACTCCCAAAAGTCCAATGCTTTGGGTAAAACAACCCAACCAATGGTGCTAGTTATTGGTGAAACCTGTTGGGGTTAAACACGAACTACCAAACAAATACTCAGTTCTCATCAATCAACTAGAAGAAGTGTTATGGATATCTTCCAATTATCAGAAAGAACACTACTTCGGCAAGAGAAACACTATCCAACGTAGACTTGGGTACTTTCTCATTTAAATGTCAAATTGAGTATACCTACAATCTCTAGAATTTAAAATTTCCTTACTAAAGAATAGTGTCCAATGCCAACTTTAAACACCATTCATTAAGCATACATGAGTTGGTCGTTATTTAACCCATGTGTATGAAATTGGTTATTACTTAGCCATATGAGATATGGTCTTAATTGGAATGGCTACCAAAGGATAAGAGATGGCTTCTAATTAAATATAACAAACGATTGTCCGAGAATAAGATAAACCTCTTAATATCAGTGCCATACCAAGGGAGATGGCCATTCATTAGTGCCAAAAAAAAATACAACTTGGAACAAGAGGCAACCTCCAATCAACATCCTAACCTCCATTCAATGCTCACCAAGAGAGATGCCCACTAAGAGAGAGATGTCTTGTGTGGAGCTTTCTTTAGATTCAGATGTGGTTGTATGGCCCTGTACAACATCCCACTCTTCAAATTAACAATCAGACGGCCTGTAGTTAGTGGTCAATCAACTATATTAGTTGTGAGATGACCTCCAAAGCTTTGTTGGGTTCTAAGTTGTTCGTTGGTGAGTTACAAAACCAAGAATCACTCCAAAACTCTACAACCAATGCACTGTAGCCATGATAAATATCAATGGAATTTTTTCTCACATCTAACATTCAACTTCACACATGTAATTTCTTTAGAAACTCCCTACAAGATTGCAATAGCCAAATAATGGTGTCCACAAATATTTGATCTCATAAATCAACCAACGGTGGAGGATAAAGAGTTGTTGAGATAACCATTTACGCATGAACTATTGCAAATGTGAAGGAAAACTCCAACACTACAGAGATAAATCAAATCTCACCTCAATAGCTAATGTAATAACCATTAAGTATTCAAAACAATCATTAAATACACACAACTCCTCATCTTTTGCATTCTCTCCTCTTGGCCCCAAATAGACCCTTTGAGAGTAAGCATGACCTTTCATTTCCCATTCCTCGAACTTTTCTCTCCTATTTTCATTTTCTATTTTATTTAATTCTTGTTTTCTCCTTTTTCTTATTCTAATTTACTTTGCATTGTCTTTACATAGTTTACTAACCTTCTTTAAGTACATAATTTCCTTAGATATTGAATCTTACAATCACTACTTTGTGTTCGGATCCATTTGGATCACACCTCCAAATTGAGAGCATTTTGGGTCTCCAAAAGAGTAGAAGACCAATCTAGATAAATGTGCCTTCCATTTGCTTCTTTGGAACATGGACTCTGGGGCCTAGCTACATCTTTGACCTTGGTTCTTACTCATGGCGCCCTTGTTCCTATAATACGAAAGTCTACTCACTTATTATCATCTTTGAGAAATCTCGAGATCAAAACTCTGCAATCAAAATTCAATCCCATCTCTCTCAAAATTGGAGATGATCCATCTTGGCAATCAATGAAGCCAAGTTGAATGTTGGTTTGTGTTTGTTCAATGAAATCCCGAAAACTATGCTCTCATGCGGCGACCCCATGAAAGGAAGTGTCGTCTGCCTTCTTCTACTAGGATCAATTGCTTATTTCCATGGAAACAACTCTCTAATGCCTACACATGCTTACAAGCACTATGTTCTGCAACAATGTCATTCTTATGACAACCTTTGTGTAAAATCAAAATTCATCATCCAACGTTTTTTTTTCTTTGGTAGTTGTCTATGATTTCTCAGGAAACCCCCAACGTCATTAATCTCCATGCAGCAATATACAACACATCTTCAAGAATGGGTTTTTCCGATGCAATATCAAAAACAACAATTGGATTATGGCTTCCCTTAGCATCAACCTGTTGTGTGTCTTGTTGGTGTCTCTAACCTCCTGTGCTACTATAACTCCTTGTACAGGTTTTTCTCCTTGGACTAAAGATGTAGGAAGATCTTCATCTTCTCCAATCTTCACTCTCCACACTCATCTCTTGATTATGTAGTCTCTAGGGTAAAGATCTGGATGAGCTTATCAACAATTTGCTTCCCAGTGACTGCTCAACTTACAGTGGTGACAGATTTACTTGGCATTGTTGTATGGACTACTTAACATGCTCTTTTTCTCCCTATGCTTCTGACTTCATTATTGTTTTGGGGATGTCTTCTTGCCATTCCTCCTCAAGAAGAAATCTATCGTGTAGCACGTGGCTTGCTTCTCCCAACAAGATGCCACATGATGGCCTTTCTTCCCACAAAATGAGCATGCCTTTGAGTACCAATGGCCTATTCTCTTTGAGTTGGGAGAATTATGGCCTTTCTTCCTATAACAATGACAAATAAGGGATGGCTTACCTGATGCATACCCATGATTCTATTTCTTCTTCCATCACATCGACTTTCTACTTATTTTGAGTGCAAGTATAGGTTGAGTCTTTGAATTCTTCTCATCACTACCCTTCTGCAATTTTCCACAAGAACGTTGAGGTGGTAGTGGGTTACCACCTTGATGTATTGTTTCTCTTTCTTTTGACGAGCGAGCCAACTCTACCATGTCCTTTTCCTTTACAAACATGATCTTGTGTTTTGTGGCCTTTTCCTCTCTGCCATCAAAATTAAGCCTTCATGCTTGACCCTTTGTTTAGCTACAATGCGGTTTAGGATGCCTTCTCTTCTCTTGCCTAGCCATTTTCCATCATAGCCCACCTATATTAACAATTTTTATCCAATTCCTCTAGTTAGCTTTTCAAATTCACCAAGCTACTCTTGAGAAATGCCTATGAAGGGTGAGCTTATAAAATTTGTCTTGGTCATGGTGCTGGCTTANTATTTTGAGTGCAAGTATAGGTTGAGTCTTTGAATTCTTCTCATCACTACCCTTCTGCAATTTTCCACAAGAACGTTGAGGTGGTAGTGGGTTACCACCTTGATGTATTGTTGCTCTTTCTTTTGACGAGCGAGCCAACTCTACCATGTCCTTTTCCTTTACAAACATGATCTTGTGTTTTGTGGCCTTTTCCTCTCTGCCATCAAAATTAAGCCTTCATGCTTGACCCTTTGTTTAGCTACAATGCGGTTTAGGATGCCTTCTCTTCTCTTGCCTAGCCATTTTCCATCATAGCCCACCTATATTAACAATTTTTATCCAATTCCTCTAGTTAGATTTTCAAATTCACCAAGCTACTCTTGAGAAATGCCTATGAAGGGTGAGCTTATAAAATTTGTCTTGGTCATGGTGCTGGCTTACACTCTTGGACAACTACTTGGAGCTTTTCCAATGCCTCCTTCTTCTTTTCCAACTCTTGTTGGAGTGAAGACATCATCTAAGATAACCTATCCTCCTACCAATTATCCAACTGGATGACCTTCTCTCTCAAGTGTACAAGTTAAACTCTACTCTTGTCCCCATCTACGAAAACCACAATAAGGGATTATTGGCATTCAACAACTTCTTTCTTTAGTAATAGAAAGAGTCTTGTCGATCTCTCAAGGTTCTTATCCATCTCTACAATCCTTTGATTAAATATTTGGACTTGTTCCTTCATGTGTTTGTTCTCCTCTTGAAGTTTAGCATTGATGCCCCGCAAGTCTTCCAACCTCTCTCTATTTTCTTTACCCATGCTACGTNTCTCAAGGTTCTTATCCATCTCTACAATCCTTTGATTAAATATTTGGACTTGTTCCTTCATGTGTTTGTTCTCCTCTTGAAGTTTAGCATTGATGCCCCGCAAGTCTTCCAACCTCTCTCTATTTTCTTTACCCATGCTACGTATACAAGGTTTTGGCAATTTCCTCACAAACAAGGATTCAACTGCTCTTATACCATATGATTTGTAAACAAGGGACTTAGAGCTCACTAGCTTCACTATCACAGAGGCTCTGTGTAATTATCTATGTTTTATATAGAGACCCATGTGCTTCTGATGACCACAAGGTTTGTTCTAACACTGCAATGCCGAGTGCAAACTTCTCTACTCCGTGTTCTTCAGGAATGTAAGGCTCCAATATGCCAATCAATTGTCCACTATTTTTTGGTGTAACCTATGCACAAAAAACCATTTGACAATGCCAATAGCAACCAAGACTCTTCAATTACTCGATCACTAAGAACTCTATCTCAGTGCAACTATTTTTCACATGAATATCCAACTCAACTAAATTTATCAAGGTCATGAAAGCCGAAACACCATCATGGTTCTGTGTGTGTTCCATTCTTATTGTAGCTGCTTGTTTGATGAATTGAAGAGTCTCCCAAAAGTCTAGTGGTGTCAGTTATTGGTGAAGCTAGTTGAGGTTAAACACCAACCACCAAACCAATACTCAAGCTTCCCATAAACCAATTAGAAGAAGTGTTACGATTATCGTCCAATTATCAAAATGAACACTACTCTGCCAAGGGAAATACTATCCAACATAGAGTTGGGTACTTGCAGTTTAAATGTCGAATTGAGTATACTTGTAATCTCTGGACTTTAAAGTGTTCTTACTCACTAAAGAACGGTCTCCAATGCAAACTTTAGACACCATTAATTAAAAATACATGGGTTGGCCATTGTTTATCCCATATGTATCAAATGGATTATTACTTAACCATATGAGATATGGTGTTAATTGGAATCACCACCAAAGGATAGGAGATGGATTTCAATAGACAAACCTTTTAATATCAATGCTATGCCAAGGGAAATGGCCATTCATCATATGCCAAAAGAACAACCTGGAACAACAACCAAACCCCATCAACATCCCACGTCCATTCAATGCTTCTCCGAGGATAGAGAGACCCACCAGGACGCATACGGTCGTACAGTTTGTGTGGAGCTTTCTTTAATGTGTGGATGGGCCGTACGACCTTGTACAATCTCCCACTCTAAAAATTAACAATCAACAACCGTATGACCTATAGATAGTGGAAAATCAGTTGTATTAGTTATAAGATAAACTCCAAATCTTTGATAGGTTCTAATATGGTCCTCAGTGAGTTATAGGCATCCAAGAATCACTCCAAAACTCTACAGGCAGCTCATGGCAGCCATGGTAATTCTAAGTGGTATTTTTTTAATAGTCAAATTCACACATGGAACCAACCAATTTAGAATCTCCCTACCAAATTTCAACATTAAAATAACGATGTCCATAGATCTAATCTACCAACGGTATAGGATAGAGAGCTATTRGGATGTCCATGTAACCATGTACTACTACAAATGTTAAGGAAAACTTCAACACTACATAGAAAAATCAAATCTCACCTCAATAGCCAGCATGACAGCCATTAAATCTTAGCATCCATTAAATATTAGYCGTTTCTCCTTTGCATTCTCCCAAAAATATTTTTTGAGAGTGAAAGTACAGGAAAAGTAGGGATAGTTGGGGTAATGGGAAAGCCAACAAACTTGAAATTTCATTTCCCATTGCTCAGTTTTTTCTCTCATATTTTCATTTTATATTTTATTTGATTCTTGGATCATTCTTATTTATTTTATTCCACTTTACTTTGTGATGGGATCCATTTGAATTTGAATCAGTAAGTGAAGTAAGTGAATTTACAACACTTAAATCTGACCTAGAAATAATTTTTAGCCAAGACCCTATTATTCTGAAAATATATTGACTATCTTGAAGTTCAAAATAGTGCGGATATGCTAGCCTGTACTTTTTTTTTTCAACTGGAAAATTTCTCTATTATATATTTATATAATGTATGATCAGATACAAGAGGATACAATCTGAGATACAAAACAGATTTTATAACTTTCCCCTTTGGTAGTCTTTCAACTAGTGAAGTGAGAGAGTTATAAAAAAGATAAGATGTGACATAGATGAAGATCTATGAGAGTAAATACATTGTTGTATAGTAGTTGAAAGTCTAGATTGTCGAGAGGATGTTTTTCAGAAAAGTAAATGAGTGATGAGATCTATATGATAATCCTACCTTCATTGCAAGAAAGTCCGCTAAGGAGGGAGGATGAGCAACTGATCTTAGCACAAGGATAAAGATAGTTGGGGGCCTTCATGGCCAAGAAATGATTCTCTCTTGTGTCTGGAGAGCTTCCTTTCAGAGATGATCTGCAGATTTATTGTGCTATCGATGTATGTGATTGTAACTGATTTTAGTGAAAGTTTGTTGTAGAAGTCTGATTCTATCCTTCCATTCTAAGAGGGATATTGTTTGGAGATCTCTCTTTCCACTCAACCACTCAATAACAATTTTGGAGTCCACAAGAACTTGGAGGGTTTCAATGTATAGTCTGGAAGCTAAGTAAAGTGTGGCCCATGCACCCAATAGTTCTACCCTAGTGTTGGTGTCTGAACCATAGTTGAAAGTCCATTTATAGTGGGAGTTTTGAGAGATTTTAACGAGACCTCCATCTCGACTTTGAAGCCCATTTGAAAGTTCTTCTCCACCAAACCAAGCTGTCGTAATATCATCAAGATCTGGTATATTTAATGTACGGTGTGGTCTTTCCTTAGAGGCATGTGAATCGTTCCAGGAATTGTAGATACCAAGTGATTTTTAGACTATCGCGCTTGTAGAAAGAGTCTCATTGTTAAAAATGGCATCGTTTCTTTCAAGCCAAATCGCCCAGCAGATTATGGAAGGAAGTTGTAAAAATTTGTGCTTTGTATGTACCAAAGATCTAAAGCATTCAAGGAGATTGTTCCCATCCCAGATGGAAGTAAAGTTTATAATTTTCTTTATATTGTGCCAAACCTGTCTAGTATAGCAACAATGGAGAAGAATATGTTCTTTTGTTTCTAAATCAGATCGATAGAGTTGGAAAAAACTAGGGCTTGTGCAACCTTTTTTGGTGAGTATGTCCCATGTGTTTAATCTATCTTCAGATAAAATCCAGGTAAATTTTTTTACCTTAAGTGGAATGCACCAGCTCCAAATATGTTTCCTCCAATCGTGAATGTTGGTGTGCCAAAGTGAATTTGCAATGTCATCATAAACGTTTTGAGTGGTAAGGATGCCAAAATGATCACCCCCCGACCAGTGGAGCTGGTCTTTCGAATTCGTGAGGTGGATGCCCAGATGCATGAGGTCTGCGCAAAATGAGTTATAGGCACAAGATAAGTCTATATTAAGGCCAAGTGTAGCACTGGATATCCATATCTCCAGTAGATAAGTTGAGCTGGATGTATCTCTGATTTGGTAAAAGTACCAAATGTGTTTTGAATGCAGGTGTGTTAATAGCTGAGGCGATAAGTGAACAGAGTCATCCAGTCCAAGAATGCATTTGTGGCCCAGTTCAATATCATGTCGCAAGCCTGGGAGCCAACAAAGTGGGCCAAGGAGGCCACCTAGGGGAACGCCCACCTAGGGCGCACAAGTCAATCACCTAGGCGCAACACTTCTTCACCTTTTGATGATGAATTAAACATATGTAAAATAAATGGTTCCCTTGGTATATAAGGTGAACCGGGACTAAAATAAGGCATTCTTACCTTTTATTATGAAGCTATATGTCTTGGTTGTTTTCTTTTTTGAGTTTGCATTTTACATTCACGACAATTTCAATTTTAGGGTTGCTAAAGAATAACCAATGCACCTTCCTTCATGGCTGCCTGTTGGTGACTATGTTTTCCATGCTTCCACCTCTAAGAGAAAGATTGTCTCATTAGCTAGCCACTCTCTCAGGGAGAAAATCATTTCCTCCGAGTTTTCTGAGGCAGAAGGGAGGGTGCACCAACTCGGGTTTGCACCCTTGTTGGTTTCTTCTTTGTGGGAATGAAGTGAGTTCACCCTCTTCCATGGCTGCATTGGGATTCTCCCACTAATCCTCGGAGGTCACTCTGAGATCGCCAAAACCTCTTGGCCACTCTCGGGTCACCCAGGTCTGGATCCCCATTTCTTGGTCACCCAAACTAATGGTGCGCCACTGTTCAGATTTGTGCCCCTGAGGAGAGTTTTTGGTCAGAAGTCGAGCTATGGCTTGCATGGTCACCTTCTCTTATATATCTCCTTCTTAGGCAGATCAATTGGTATCAGAGACTCAAGATCCATGGAAAAGCTTCCGATCTTGAATATTGAGCCAAATTGTTTTGGGAATTTTCATGAAATAATCCAGAGTTTGCCCATTCCAGGGTTTCCATTTTATGAAAGAAGATCCACAGATCTCATAAGCCTCAAGGGTGCCCACATATCCATTACCACATAGAGGATCTCAATAGATCCAAAACAATACAAATATCTCCCTCTAGACCAGTTCAAGATCTATTGCCTCAGGGTTTTGAGTCCTCTATTCGACATTGCAACCTAGGGGTGCCTTTTCTCTTCAACTGGCCTCACAATGCCTCCACACAAAGATCCTTTGGCAGTCAACTCAGATTCCAACACATCAAATCCCATCCAAGATCTTGACTCCGTCCTCAATGAGCTACTCATAATGCAACAACAAAACAATCTAGATCCATTCCGATTGGACACTCGAATCCAACTACCCAAGTTTGTTGGGAAAACGAATGGTGAAATAGTGGATTCTTGGATCCGTAGCCTATCCACCTATTTCAATATATGTCCAGGCCTTACCAAGGAAAAAAAACTCGAGATTGTCGCCTTGCAACTAGAAGGACTGGCACAAACTTCGTGGGATACAGAGCAAGACAAGACCACATTTGTGATAGAGATTGGGGATGCTCCAGAATCCTCTACTTCGCAACCCATAAAAACTTGGGCTCGACTTTTCGAAGCTTTGAGAAATCGCTTCTACCCACCTGGGTATTTGCAATCCTTATGGATCAAATGGCACCAACTTCGACAACTCCCTTCACAAGGAGTGCAAGGCTACATAGACTTCTTCTGCAAGATGCACCTCTTACTTCATGCTCCAGATACAGAAGAGGTACTCATATTAAAATTTGTGGATGGTTTATTAATTCAATTCTGTCAAGAAGTAGATTTGTTTGAAAATCCAACTTTAGATAAAACATTTTAGAGATCTTTGGATATAGAAAGGAAAGTCGCTCCTAGAGGTCGTATTCCTTAGTTTTTCCCTTACACCAAGCCCCCCACCTCTCAACCATCCAACTCCCATCCCTCAGCCTTCTTTCCACCTCCTCGGACTCAAAACACCACACCCAATACAACTACAAGGACACCCTGGTGCTCATTCCACAAGACAACTTCACACAATTCATCAGATTGTCGAATCCTCCAAAATCTAAAAACCAACAAAACTCTACTCACTGAGCTCATTGCTCCTTCCCAAGTAGAATATACCGAATAATTTTCTCTGGAAAATCCCACAGAAGTAGATCCCTCATTGATTCTAATGACCCAAGAATATTCGAACGCATCCACCCAACCCCTCTTCACCCATAACTGCCAAATCAAAAACAACTTGGCTTTACTAATTATGGACAATGGAAGCCAAAAAAATTTGGTGTCTCAAGCCCTTGTCAACCGTCTTAATCTTGTCACCACTCCACATCCTAAACCCTATCAACTCATATGGGTCCAAAAGGATGGCCCTCGCCTCCTAGTTTCCAAGCATTGTCTGGTCACTTTCGTCATAGGCCAATTCAAAGATAATGTCCTCTATGATGTCTCCCCCTTGAATTATTCGGATTTGCTGCTCGGTATCCCATACCAAACCCAAAGAAATGCTATCTATCTAGCCAAATCCCACCAGTACAAAATTACCAAAGAAGGCCACACTTATATCGTAACTGCAGCAAAACCAAATCCCCCTTCTACCAAAGAAAAAATCCCACATGTACACTTAAACCAATGTGTCTCTCTTTGTTTGGTGCGCCCAATAACACCAAACAATAAAACACACCGTGCTCCTGAAACTATGACTCCCCTCCTCCATGAGTTTGCAGACGTATTTCAACCTTCGGAGGGACTTTCCGCATCCTGCCACATTGACCATTCCATTCATCTCATCCCCA
>SNQJ01S0056558.1:16685-35064 GCA_010110895.2 Picea sitchensis | reverse complement strand
GTTTCGGCGTTTTCGATGTCACCATGCACATGCCTACGGGATTCCCGATCCTCCGATCCCTGATGTGTCCCTTCACAAGCTGGCCCTCCTGGCTCAGCTCCCGCTCATATGACCAACTCCCGTGACCACAACCTTATCCCGTCGGGGTTACGGGGTTCGCGAGTTCGAGATGCACGAACTCCTTTCTCCCGGGATCTCCGATATCCCGATATCCGATGTGAGATGCCACCTATCCTCCCACGCCGACTCCTCTTGGATCCTTGACACGCGTCCTATCTGAGATCCACGGATATGGTCTCTTCTCACAGTTCGGGGTTCAGGAGGTCTCGCACCCTTAGTCTCAAGACTCCTGATATGCCGACGACGCTTGATCCTTTGCCACCTGTCCTTGCAGATGGACGGTTCTGATTAGGTTGGGTTATTACTCATCGCGAAATTGGAATCCTTGTTGCACTTGTTTCTTTTCCTTTTGGAATTGCGATTCGCGAAACTCCGACATGGAGTTAGATGAACGGTCCATGTGCGATCTTGACTCAACGGCTAAGATTGTGTCGCGATATCGCATATCGCGATTTCAACATTTCCGTTGCATTGTGTTCTTGTCTCCTTGATATCGCGATTCATGAAACTCCGATATGGACTGTGATCAACGGTCCTGATCATTTCTGGATCTGACGGTCCAGATTCAATCGCGATTTCGCATATCGTGAAATTAGGGTTTTTGATGTCAAGTGACTTTGTCATTTCAAAGTCCCGATCCTCGATACTCCATGCAGAGAATCAATGGTCCAGATCTCATTCTTATTTTAACGGCTGCAATTAAATTGCGAAATCGCATATTGCGATTTCGGGGTTCTTGTTGTCAAGTGAATTGGACATTTCAAAGTCCCAATCCCCGATTCTCCGATGAAGCTTCCTGTCGAGCTTCTCCCGGTGGCGCTCGATTGCTGCCACGCGTCCACACGAATGGACGGTCCAGATCTCGTCAACATTTCGCGACTGCTGTTGTCCCAATGCACACGACCTCGAGAATTCCGATTTCTCGATGGCCGATATCCCGATGCCTGTCGGGACTTCTCTTCTTTCTCCCGAGGCTTATCTCCCTTGCAGCTTCTGCATATCTGACGGCTGTCGGCGACCCTGCACCAAATCTAATGGCTCCTGCTGCGTTCAATCATTCACCTCTCTGAACTTGTCTTCTGTTTGCATGTCACCTTTACTGTTGCCATTATCACTTCTGTACTTGCCATCAATGACAAGTCTACACTGCCTATAAAACATGCCAACAATCCTTTGTACATTCTTCCTATACCCATGCCATCTTCATTGTTGTACATGCCATCAATGACAAGCATAGCTACCTGTTAAACATTTCCAACAGATTTGTGGTCATCTACTTAGATGACATTCTCATCTTCTGTCAGACATGGGACACTCACATGCAACATGTCCGACAAGTTCTCCAAATTCTCCAAGAACACAAGTTGCAAGTCAAAGAGAAGAAATCATATTTATGCGAGACTTCAGTCCCCTATCTCGGCTTTATGGTCAGCTTAGAGGGTATTCAACTAGATCCATCTCGCATCCAAGCATTGAAACAATGGCCTCTGCCTTCTTCAGCTAAGGAGTTGAAAAGATTTTTGGGTGGCATCAATTTCTATCGTATGTTCATTCCCTCTTTTTCAAATCTTCCTCGACCTTTGCATCTGCTCTCAAATACTTCTTCTACATTCATCCGGACCAAAGAAGAAACTACTCACTTTACTCAGCTCAAAGACGCCCTCTGCTCATCCCCTGTTTTACATCTGCCATACCTCTCCCAACTCTTTGAGATTGAGTGTGATGCCTCAAAATATGCTATTGGTGTTGTACTTAAATAGGGTGGACACCCCATTTCTTACCACTCTGAAACCTTGTCCGAGGCAAAGAAAAATTGTAGTACCTATGAAAAGGAATTTTATAATCTAGTGCAAGCACTCAAACAATGGAGGAATTATTTGTTTTGTAAAGAAACCATTCTGCATACCGACCACCACCCTTTGATTTTCATCAACTCTCAATCGAAGATTCAGGAACAAAGGCACCTTAAATGGGCCTCCTACATTCAACAATTTGACTTAGTCATCAGATACAAGAAAGACACTTCTAATAAAATGACTGATTTGCTAAGTCAACCTCCCACTCTAGTTCTTTCCATTCTAGAAGTACGTTGTGCTACTTATGAAACATGAAAATATCAATATGCTACTAACACTGAATTTCGAGAGATTTGGGAAGCTTTGCAAAGCCCCATAGTGATCAATCAAACCCCCTTCCTAGACTACACTATTCGATATGGGTAGCTATATAAGTTGAATTTGTTATGCATTCCACACTTAGAAGACCGCCTCTTGCTCATCAGGGAAGCACATGCTTCAGCCTATGGGGGCTACTTCAGAACCACAAAGACCACCCAACATTTGCAATGCCATTTTCATTGGTCTTCCATGCAACCTCAAGTTGAAAAATTTATCAAATCTTGTGCCTTATGATCACAATCCAAGCCATCCAACTGGAAGCATGGGTTGTATCAACCACTGTCGCTTCCTTCTCAGCCTTGGGAGTCAATCTCAATGGACTTCCTAAGTGGAATTCCAACAACCCAAATGAAACATGATGCAATTTGGGTAGTGGTATGTCTCTTCAGCAAAATGGCACTTTTTATCCCATGCACAAAGACTACTACAAGAGCGCAAACAACAAAACTCTATTTCTGTCATGTCTGGCCCCATTTTGGCCTCCCAAGTAGTATCATCTCAAATAGAGATTCTCTCTTCCTCAGTACATTTTGGAAGACCATATGGGAGCTATTGGGGTGCCACCTCAAGTTTTCTACTGCATTCCATCCTCAAACAGATCACCAAACAGAGGTTGTCAACAGATTCTTGGTGCATTCTCTCTGAACTCACTTTGGGCACAGCAAACAATGGGACAATTACTTACACATTCTCCAACATAGCTACAACAAGGCAACACATTCTTCTATAGGCTTTTCACCTTTTGAATTCTGCTTGGGCTTCCAACCAGCATCTCCAACCGAGCTTCCACTCACTTGGGCTCCTCAAGGTACCTTCCATCAACAGCAGGAAAAACTGTCAGGTCAACGATTTCTCCAACAAATTGCACAACGCCACAGTGCAATCACATTAGCACTCAAAGCAGCCCAAGATCATGTCAATCAACGCCATGAAAAACAAAGAACCTTCATGGCCTTTCAACCAGGGGATCAAGTCTACTTACACTTGGATAAGAAGTGCTTCAAAGGCCACCAACAGAAGATTCTGCCAATCACATATGGTCTGTATACAATACTCGACAAGATTGGGGAAAATGCATATAGGTTGGATCTCCTACCACAACTGGAAATCCACAATGTCATTAATGTAAATCACTTAAAGTTGTTTGAGCCTCCCTCTTGGAAGAACCAGTCACCATCACTCATTTAGTGGACAATGTTCTTGATTTTCAACTCCCATTGGCCAAAGATACTATACTGGACACTTGAAGTCACTCTACAAGACACCAGACTTACACTTCATATATGGTAGCCCACCAAAGCCAAACTTCATCTTAGGAAAAGTGGATCACAACTGATGTATTGCACAACAAGTTTTCGTATCTTCTCATGGAAGCCGAGACGCTTCCAGATCTAAATAGGGAGGAATTGGGCCAAGGAAGCCACCTAGGGGAACACCCACCTAGGGCGCACAAGTCAATCACCTTGGCGCAACACTTCTTCACCTTTTGATGATGAATTAAATATATGTAAAATAAATGGTTCCCTTGGTATATAAGGTGAACCGGGACTAAAATAAAACATTCTTACCTTTTCTTCTGAAGCTATGTGTCTTGGTTGTTTTCTTTTCTGAGTTTGCATTTTACATTCACGGCAATTTCAATTTTAGGGTTTCTGAAGAATAACCAGTGCGCCTTCCTTCATGGCTGCTTCCTGGTGACTTTGTTTTCCATGCTTCCACCTCTGAGATCAATCTTATCTCATTAGCTAGCTACTCTCTAAGGGAGAAAATCATTTCCTTCGAGTTTTCTGAGGCAGAAGGGAGGGCGCACCAACTGGGGTTTGCACCCTTGCTGGTTTCTTCTTTGTGGGAATGAAATGAGTGCACCCTCTTCCATGGATGCATTGGGCTTCTCCCATTACTCCTCGAAGGTCACTATGAGATCGCCAAAACCTCTTGTCCACTCTCGGGTCACCCCATTCTGGATCCCCATTTGCTTGGTCACCCAAACTAATGGTGCGCCCCTGTTTAGATTTATGCCCCTGAGGAGAGTTTTTGGTCAAAAGACGAGCTATGTGGTGTGCGCTAAGAGCCTATTTTTGACAGTGTAATGGCAAAGGTATTTGTCAATTATAATAGCCTGGGTGAGTTAGAAATCTCCATAGGGAGGCCGTAGCAAGTGCTTGATTGAATAAGCAAAGATTTCGAATCCCCCACCCTCCCTTGTGTTTGGGCTTTGCCAGTGTCTGTCAGTTGCAAAGGTGTTGTCGAGAGTGCTCTAAACAGCCAGACCAAAGAAAGTTGAAGATCAACTTTCAAAGTTTTGTGAGGACAAAAGTGGGAATGGAAGATCCAATAGACTATCTATCCTTCGAGTACTTCTTTCATAAGAGTAAATCTACCACCAAATGAGAGCCACCTAGTGCACTAGTGCCCCGTCCTCTTTTCCACTTTTGCAAGTAACTAGTTCCAGTGTGAAGGTTTGTAGAAGTCCAATTTTAAATGGTAGCCTAGGTAGTTTAGACCAGAGGAAAGTGGAGAGAAGGTATAGGGGAAAATATCTTTGATCTGATCTAGCGTAGTTTGTTGTATATTGGGAAAGTGAAAGGTAGATTTAACCCAATTGATCATCAAGCCTGTGGAACTGCAGAAAATGTGTTAGATTTCTTTTATTTCAATCCATTCCTGAGGAGTGCCCTTTTTTAAGATGAGGACATCGTCTGCAAAAAGGAGATGTAAAATCTTGAGAGTTATGGACACCTTTATGCCAGCAATATTGCCTTCTGCTTGTGCTTATTTGAGAAGCAAGCTTAAGGCTTCTATGGCCAGAATGAAAAGAAGAGGTGAGAGGGGGCAGCACTGCCGCAGCCCTCTACCCATGCGAAAGGAGGAAGATTCTCCATTCAATAAGATGGTTAGGTTGGCACTATCTACACAACTCATAATCCACTTTATCATCTAGTGGTGGCTGAATCCTACTCTTGTGCAGTGCCAATGGCATCTAGAATCTGTCCACCTTTTAAAAACCCCAGTTGTTCAATCGAAAGAATGAGTGAGAAGAAAGGCTTGATCCTTGTGGCAATAATTTTGGATATGAATTTATAGCAAAGGTTGCAGAGGGCGATAGGCCTATAATTGCCAAAGGATGTGGGGGAGTTTACTTTGGGTATAAGTGTGAGAAAAGTTTAGTTGATAGGACCAATTACCTTATCCCGAAGTCTGTTGTCCTCCACTAGCTCTAGGAGGTCCAGACCAACCAGATCAAAGAAGTCAAGATAAAATTCTACTGTCCAGCCATTAGGGCCTGGACTCTTGTCCTTGGAAAAAGATTTAAGAGCAGCTGAAATCTCCTGTAGGGTGCACGGTCTGTCAAATAAAGTGCATCTTCATCCGAAACTGTGTGTGTGTAGAGGCTAGCCACCGAAGCTGAGCTGTGCAGGTTCGCGGATGGATTCTGTAGAAGAAAGATTTGTAAAAATTTACCGCTGCAGATTTTATTGGCTGTTGGCCAGTGTGAGATGTTCCATCCTCCGCTGAGGATCCCCAAATATGATTTCTGTTACTACTTGCACTGGCAAATTTGTGGAAATATTTGGTGTTGAGGTCACCATTCTTAATCCAATTGGATCTGCATCTCTGTCTCCAAGTAATTTCATCTTTTAGTAAAATCGAATTCTCTCCAATTCTAGATCCTTTAAAGCCTGATAGTCTGCTCCAGTTGTCCCCGCTCTGATATCTGAATGAATGAGGATCTTGATCGCTGAGTCAAGCTCGAGGAGTCTATGTGCATTGTATTTTTTATACGTGACAGCCCACTGTTTTATTCGGGCTTTGAGGCTGCGGAGTTTCCAAACTAGACGGTGCTGTATGCAAGACTCAGACATGAAATGTGGGTCCGTCCAGACCTCTGGGACTATATTAATGAAATCAGCTTCCAAGAGCCAGACTGAATTAAGTTTGAAGGGGTAGGCGATCTTGTGAAAGGGTGCGTCCAAGTGGAGAATTATGGGGGCGTGATCAGAAAGATAAGGTAGGTTCACCCAGGTGCGAATGTACTTGGGATGGATAATTGGCATGTTATATATTATGTATTCTTTTTTCTGCATTAATGAAAGTACATTTTTTAAGCTACTATGTTATATGCAAAAGCCATATATAATATTCCAAACGAAAGTCTAATGAGTCCAGTCACTGCTAGAATATGCATCACAAAAAGAATAAATAACAAACAAATTCAGGGAATGCGTAACAAACAAATTCAGGGAATGAGCAATGGAGATTATGAATGTGAAAACACTTACATGAAGAATGCAGGGCTGAGGTTGTGAGCATTTAACAGTGTTGTCTTTGTCTGTGGGCTCCTGAGCATAGTCCACTGGATTGAAATCTACAATAAGTTGGACTCCATGAACCGGTGGATTCAGCGCCTCGTGAAGTCCAGAGGATTCCCTCATATCCTGCAATCAAACCAATCAAGGGAAACCCACTTACCGTAAATAATCTCTCCTTTACAAACACAGAACAATGAACATTGAACTCCACGACCAAAAACAAAACAAAGATCATATAAAACTGCAAATTCTGAATTTATGTCTTCAGTGACTGCCGCATCGACCCCTAACCTGTAATAAACATGACTTGGGAAAAAAAAATGGGTGTAAATAGATATGAGGAGGAAAAATTACCTCTGAGGCGAGAGACTTGAAAGAAAGACGGCCGAATATCCCAGTCATTGTCCTTTCAATGCTGATGACGGTGATACTGCCGCAACAGCAACAGTTTATTACAGGTTGGTGTTTGAATGCGACCTCTGAATCGGGCTCTTGATGAGAGCGGGTTCGTAGACTTCGGGGCAATTGTAGTAGTGGGCAGAACGTTTGGTTTCGAAAATAGAAGTTTTCGGTTATTCCTAATTGTACGCGTTTTCTTCCGATAGGCGGGAATGATAAATCAAATCACCGACCAAGGTCCTCGGGTTGAGGTAAGTTGCGTTTTAACGGTCAATCAAATTGACAGTTGAATGCAACAGATGTGATCCTTTACGGCTATTTATGTGATGTTACAGCTCTTTTGTTAAAGCGGCATTTCCTTATATTGCGATTTCGCTTTATGTAAATGGAATTTTTTAACGTTACTAGTGGCATAAACTTGAAAAATTTTAATGTAAAAAAATAGAAAAAAATTAACCTTAAAAAAATGGTATAAGAAATTATTTTTATATTTGTATAATTTGAGTGGTTAAAATAATTAAAAATATGTGTTTCCTGCTCAAAGGTTATAGGTTCAAATCCAGAGGGGAGTGGGGCATGTACATCATGGTAGACAGTTAAATCGGTGGTTCCTTGTCCCACAAACAAAGGGGTCTCGTACAACAATTTGGGGGCCTTTGTCCCACAAACTAGGAGATCTCATACATCAATTTGGAATCCCTTGCCTCACAAATAAGGGGGTCTCATACACCAATTTGATGTCTAGCTTGGTAGTGACCTTAAAATTAGATTATAGTATTTTGTAAATTTTATTAGAATTTTAAAATTTTATTAATTTATTTCAAGTTGTGAGTGTAATCTATGTGTTGTTTACAATAATTGTAAATTTAATTATTATAATGCTATTTTATTTTATTGAGATATAATTTTATATTAATATTCTTTTTTTTCAATAAATATTCTACACTTAATATTAATTTGTTGGGGTCTCATACAACAATTTGAGGTTGGCTTGGTCATGACCTTAAAATTAAATTATTATTAGTAGTAATATTTTGTAAATTTTATTAGTCAAGGACGGGGCCTATTGGTGGCTAGGGAAGGTGATTTTACCAATTTTATCAGGTGCGAGGAAAGGAGTGACAAAGCTTAAGATACAAATTTGATGGGATGAGCCCTTGTACTCAACCCACAATATTCTTGTCAACATTACCCAACTTGAATTTTTCCTTAAGGTCAATCCATGACAAGAGCCAAATTCTAAAAGGGTTGTCAAAGAGGTCATTGGCAGAGTGAATGACCCATGGAAGATATTTGAGGACAAGAACCGAGAATATTTGACCAAAGTATTTCCCTCAAATAGGATCAACATCGACCATCTAATCTAGGTGGATCGCGGTGGCCATCTACCTTTTCCACCGAATCAACATTTTCAAGCCTCTGGTTTTGATAAAACATGATATTCACCCTTTTGATGTTGTTATTAAGGGGGAATGTAATGTAATTCCATCTCCATTTGTTAATTAAATCCATCAAACAATGTATTTCTAGTGGTCTTATGTACATGCCTATAGTTTTCATTCATTGGATCCCATCAAAACTCTGCAATTAAGTGCGCTTGGGCTAGAGTAGTACCAATATGGGTGACCTCATGAGAATTCCTAGTATTTTACATGCCTATGGCATTTTATAAACTTAGAACAATTTATTCCACATGCATCATGGGAATTATTCTACTCTCACTCTCTCGTAAATAATCGAGGTGGACGAGGTCCTTTAAGAAGGAAATAGAGTTTGATGTAATACTTGTTGTGATTGAGCGTACTTGGCATATCTTTCTCTTCATATATAAGCTACCACAAATCTAGCCAATTTGTGTTCTACAACATTCTGTTGTTTTATTCATTAATAGAACTTGGGTTTCACTGCATTTATGTGTTCTGAACTATAATTGTATTCATATCTCATTCCATTCTCAACATAATATGGATCAGTGGTATCAGAGCAGTATGTTCCTTGTTATTTCTTGATGCATGTCCCTAATGAGGTTACGGTATAAAGAGTTCGGTCTCGAGCTAGTTGTGTTTGGGGACGACCGATCTCGCCAGCCCAAGTGACCTCCCATTACGAGAGAAAATAGATATAACAGAGCATGAGATCCTTTCAAGAGTAGCTCAAGGAATCCCTTGTGCGATAAATGAATGAGATAATAGAAAAAATCACTCATATCCTGCAACAATTACCGATGGCAACCAAGGCATCTTTGAAAATTATCATTTTCGAAGGTACGGCACCCTTCAAGGTACAAGTTAATTTTTATATCCCTTTATTTGAAGGCCAGATAGATGCAGATTCTCTAGAGAAATGGTTGAATATACTAGAATATTATTACTCTGTCCAAAAAAAATCCGATGGTGAAAATATCACCTTCACACTCCTTAAAGTCATTCCCCATGTCAAATCTTGGTGGCAAGGTTACTTGGAGAGGCACGCCGTGGATGAATCTATGTCATTCAGTGGATAAATCAATTGGGCAGCCTTTGTATTTGAGATGGATGACTCTACGTTGGGAGAGAGACTAGACAGTGTTAGAGTATACCAACATATTCCATACCTTGCACTCAAAATTGGGTATTCAAAATTCAAAGCGAAACCTAGTTTTGAAGTACCATAGTGGCCTACACAAATACATCCAAACATATATGAATTTATTGGACATCTCCTCACTGGGAGTTTCTTATCGATATGCTGTCAAAATCGGCAAAAATTTAAGTAGCAAAATAAGCGGGAGTTCGGGTCTTCAAATTCGCAACAAGAGAAGTATGGTAAAGGCGGCCCTAAATCACAAAAAAAGGGACACAACAAGGAAACCCAACCTTAAGAAATTAAGTACAA
Source organism: Picea sitchensis (assembly GCA_010110895.2). Lineage (NCBI taxonomy): Eukaryota > Viridiplantae > Streptophyta > Pinopsida > Pinales > Pinaceae > Picea > Picea sitchensis. The sequence goes on along the minus strand of SNQJ01S0056558.1, from coordinate 25,184 downwards.
GCCACAAGCAAAGAAGGGTAACAGGAAGATGAATAAGGACACGGGAAAGGGGTGTGGGTTACACAAAATCCTCTGGCACAAAAATGATGAATGTCACTCGAAACAGTCATTGTTGGATGAGATTAAATAAAAGGAGTCAGATTGTAACTTAGACTCTAATTCATAATAGGGAAAGAGGATCATCGATGAAGAACCTAGTGCTACCATCGCAACTGCAAATATCCAACCATATGAGTTAGATGAGCTTTAGGACGGGGACCACATATTCCTTTCACAGATGTGGGTGAAGGGGACCCCACTATATTTCATTATTGATAGCGAGAGATGGAAGAACTTGATCTTAGCCAAGGTCATCAAGAGACTGAAGCTACCAACAATTCCACACCCCCAACCATACAACATCAAATGGTTAAGTCAAGGACAAGAAATTCACATTAGCTAGAAATGTTGCATGTACTACGACATGAAGCCCTTCAAATATCAGGTATTATGTGATGTTTCCCCACTTGAAGTCAGTGACGTTATTTTAGGACAACCATATATGTGGAAAAGTCACATTGTTTATGAGACTCATCCCCATAGTGTCAYTGTTACTTTGGGTGGTCATCTCTACAGGATACCAGAGGTAGTTCCAACTATTTCCATTTCATTGATCTCAACAAATAAATGTCACAAAGTAATCTCTGAGACAAAAAAAAAATCCCTCTTCATGATCCAATCAAAAKGTGGACTAAACATCACTATGACCACCATATCCTCGGCCCAATACCCTTCTATACAAAAAAAGCAATTTGAAAATATTTTAGAGGACCATAGAGATATTTTTGCTTTACCTATGGGGGTTCCTATGCATTTCTAGGTCAAGCATTCCATTAACTTGGCGCCCGGTGCTCCCTTACCCAATGGTCCAATCTATAGGCACTCCATTATGGTGAATGAGGAAATGAAACATCAAACTCATGAGCTCATCCAAAAGGGAAACATTTGACTAAGCTCCTCACCTTGTGGGAGCCCAATTGTGTTGATGCATAAGAAGGTTCCATGTGTTCAACATAGCTATAACATAGCTCTTCACAACTCTATTGGCCACTACCCTTTTCAGGTGTGCTTGGGATTGCAACCATTATCCCCCATTGATATAGCTCTTCCTACAACATATTCACCGACAGAGTCCTCCTACACTCAAACAAAAGTATATTGTGTAACCAAATTTTTTGAACAAATCTATCACCTCCAACACCATGTTCATGACATCCTTCAAAAGGTCAATGCCAAGTACAAATAGGACAGCTACTTCAGTAAGGCAAGCAACTCACCAAGGTTTATATTCAACAAAAGTTTCCCCATATCCAAAGGGAACTTGATGCAATGGGGACCATTGCTTCTTAAGGGGGGAGGATTGATCCAGGTGAATCTTAGTGGCCATCCACCTTTTCCACTGAATGAATGTTTTTGAGCCTAGAGTTTTGATAAACCATGATATTAACTCTTTTGATGTTGTCATTAAGGAGGAATGCAATGTAATGTTATCTTCATTTATTAATTACAACCATCATGTAATGATTACCTAGTGGTATTAAGTACATGCCTACAATGTTAATTCACTAGATCTCATCAAAACTCCGCAGTTAATATCGCTTGGGATAGAGTGGTACTGGGATGGGTGACCTTCCGATAAGTCCTACTGTTTTACATGCCTATGCAATTTTGTAAACTTAGACCAATTTATCCCACATGCCTCATGCGAATTATTCTCCTCTCACTCTATGTTAGGGACCTATTCTAGTAGAATTTGTAGGTTAGAAAAATCCCAACCCAAACACAAAGCAAGTGTTACAACTTGGGAATCTTACATCAAATGTCACCTCGATGTAGGTCCCACACTTCAAGAGTGACTAAGTAACTCTAGGGAGGTGATCCCGATGACCCTAGGGGGATTGAGATGGAGATGGAGATGGATGGAATTGAACCCCATATAGGTCAATTATAAGTGGGATGAAAGGTGGGAAATATTCCTTGTAAGTCATGTAATTGTTTCCCCACAGGTATAGTACTTCTCCGGATGATTGTACCTTCCTTAGACATAAGAAAATAAACTTTGCAATGGTATATGATAGTTGGATCAGAAATTTAAGCTTGTTGTCCCAAATTTGCATCACTAAATGACAATTTATATCAACAAATAAAACATCTAAATCAATATACAAAGATCTAAACTAGTCAAGTAAATCAACATCAAAATTAGCAATGAATATAGGATGAAAGATGGTACTTAAGAAGCTAGAGAAAATGGTTGTTGTAAACATGTGTTTCCTGCAAAAACTTGCGGMAATATGGATGTATCATTCAGTGGCATGCAAMAGCAAAATCAACCATGAAAATTTTCAATGACTAGCCCAAATGATGYGCCCTAGTTAGTAGAGTTAGTGTATTTGTTTATGGATATATGTTTCTGAAATATGAATCTTCTCGGTGGAGGAGTGCTCCTGTAATATTCCTTGTAGTTATTCCTATCCCCCTTGATTGTTTCTTCAAAGCRTTTTGGATATGTTTCTTTCTCTGTTGTTTTGGATCTTGATCATTTTTCTGTCTGATTGTATCCAAGTCCAGACTTGTCATGATGAGATTTTTTACTATTGATAATGTCATCCAAAACTTTTTAGYTGTTCTGCATATTTTTCTTTTGAAGATCCTTTCTTAATGTGACAATCTTTGCTTCCAAATTTCCAATGATCTTGTCTTTTTCTTCTAGTTGTTCTTTGAGTTCTTCTTCAATTCTTTTATATTCTTCTATTTGAACCTTCAAATTTGTGATCATTTGTTCTAGTTCTGGAGTGTCTTCTTTCTTGTCTAGTTGGTCTTGTAGTTTCTTGTTTTTCTTCTTTTCTCTTTCGATAACTTCTATGGCACACAATAATTCCTCTCGGTAGTCAACGTCTGCCTCTTCAATTTATTCTTCGACTTCTTCATATTCTTCTTCAGCTTCTTCATGTTCTTCTTTAGAGTATTCTACTGCCATGAATATAACTTTTTTTGTCTCACTGTCACTGACTTCATCTTCATCTGATGATGAGATGTCTTCTTTGGTGCATAAGTTTTTCTTGAAAACTTTCTTTGTGGTTCTTTTTCCTTTATATGCCTATTTTCCTTTTGAGTAACCTTCATCATTTATCTTTTTCCTATAAGGACATTTGTTAGCAAAATGACCATCACAATTAAAACAGTTTAAAGGGAGCTTACCTCTATACCTAATGTCAGTTCCCTTGTTCAGTATTTTGACAAAGTTGGCCACTTCTTCATCATCTTCTGAGACGTCACTGTTGCAGCTATGTTCTTATTTTTTCCTTCCCTTTTTCTTTGAATTTTTGGATGCTTTGAAGGCTGCTTCTTTTATATCTGGATTTTCCTGTTTAGTTCTCATTTCATATGCTGTGAAAATTCCATGTAATTCATCCATGCTTATTGAGTTTAGATATGATATTTCTTCTAGTGATGATATCTTAGGGAATAATCTCATAGAAAGAGATCTTAGTACTTTTTGAACAATTACAGATTCTTTGGTTTCTTCTCCCAATCCTATGATTTCATTTACTATTTCATCAACTCATAAAAAGTAATCTTCAATATTCTCATCCTCCTTCATCTTAAGTTGTTCGAACTGAACTATGTAAGTTTGAAGCTTTGCTACTTTGAATTTTGAATCTCCTTCATAAATGTTTTGAAGTTTGTCCCAAATCTCTTTAGCGGATTTACAATGTGCAAATTTGGTGAATATTGATTCACTAAGGCCATTCAGAAGTGCATTTTTGGCTTTGGAATTATTCTGACCGAGTTTCACTACTTTGTCATTTGTTGGCGAAACTGATGGTGCTGTGTATCCATCTACAATTGATTGCCAAATTTAAAATCAATGTGTCTGTATATATGCTTTCATCCTTATGCTCCAAAATGATTACTTATATCCATTGTGTTGGAGAAATTTATATTTTCGACACTTTCTACAAGTGCAACCAAACTTTGTCTCCCACCTTAAACGTATGTGGCACCCAATGTTGATAATGGTGTTTCCTGTACTTGTTATTGGACTTCTGTAGGATATCCTGAACTTGTTGGCGGATGTTCTGGATCCGCTCAATGAACCAGGTGGCTTTGTCATCTTTATTTGGAGTAGGAGATCAGTCGGGTGAAGTGACCACAAGGGAAAGTGCAACATCTATGGGACCCAATGGTTGGAATCCAAACCCCACCTGAAAGGGGATGTGGTCGATTGAGCTATGTAGGGCTTGGTTGTAGCTATGTTGGACATAGGGAAGGATCTCATCCCATGTGCAAGGGTTCTTTGAATTATACATGTGAATTATATGCACAATCATTCGATTTACGACCTCGGTTTGGCCATCTGTCTAAGGGTGGAAGGCCATGGATTTGGTGAGATTGGTGTCCAACAGTGACCAGAGGCTTGACCAGAATGTGCTGAGAAATCAACTATCCTTATCTTAGACAATGGCTTATGTGATTCCAAAATGTACCTATACTTGTTCAAATAAGATCTTGGCAGTGGCCTCTCATGTGATGTTCTTCTTGTAGGAAACCATAATCATCATCTTAGAAAAACGATCAACAACCACAAAAACACAGTCATTTCCCCTCTTGGTGGATAGGAGGCCCAACATGTAGTCCATTTAGATGGACTCCCATGGGCTGTAAGGAGTATGAAGAGGGGTGTACAGGCCCTGTTTCTTAGTGGTTGGTTTGGAAATAGTGCAGGCAGTTTAAGACCTGATATACTTGCTGACCTCCTGTCCAATATTCGACCAGTAGAAATGTTTTTGTAGAATTTCCATTGTATTTTCGATGACAAAGTGTCCTGCCACCCGACTGTAGTGAGCTTCCTAGATCAGCTTCTCTCGCTCACTTGATGGAACACAGATATGGCCCAGACGACACAACAACCCATCCTGAAGATGGAAATTATCGACAACTACGTTTGCAACCAACATTTGGTAGGTGGTGATGAAGTCTGGGTCTATCTCATAGAGGTGGGGCCATCTAGAGGTCTCATGGCCGCAAGAGTATAGCACTGTGGTGAGTGTCATGACTGGAAAACTACTGTGAAAATCAACAACGCAATTGGTGCTTCCTGTTTTATACTTGATGTTGAGGTGGAATTTCTACAAGTATGTGGACCACTTTTGATGGTGACCATTCTACAATTTTCCTTGTGTCTGCATGAACTTCAGTGACTTATGATTAGTGTGGATGACTATCTCCTTCCCAAGAATGTAATGTCTCCACTGGCGGCAGGCTTTCACAATGGATTACATTTCTTTGTCGTAAGTAGGGTACTTACAGACAACATTTGATACTGTCTCACTATGATAGGCCATGGGGTGGTCGTGCTGAGTGATAATGACACCCAACGCATAGTCTGAATCATTTGTATCGATCTCAAAGGGTTGTTGCAGGTCTGGTAGTGAAACTATTGGGGCTGAGTAGAAGTGTTGCTTCAAATCATCGAACGTTTTTTGTTGGAACCAACCCCACGCAAATTTTTCCTTACCACCACCCCTGGTTATTTGGCTGAGGGCCCATGCAATATGGGAGAAATTGACAAGGCCCAAGAATTTGCGAAGCTCAATGAGTGTGGTTGGGGCTGGCCAGTCATGGATGACTTGGATCTTGGCTGGATCCACATGTATTCCATGTTGATCAATTATGTAGCCCAGGTAATGGACCCTGTCCATGCCGAAGGAGAATTTTTCCAAGTTGGCATATAGCTTGTGCTACTGCACGGTGTGCAGAACTTGCTGAATATGTTGCAAGTGTTTGGCCCAAGTCCTACTGTAAATGAGAATCTCATCCAGATACACCACTACAAAAGTATTGGCGAATGGTAGCAGGATATCGTCCATCATGCTCATGAAAGTGGCTGAAGCATTTGTCAAACCGAAGGGCATGACCAACCATTCAAAAAGGCCTTCCTTTGAATTGAACGTGCTTTTCCATATATTTGTTTGTTCTATCGGGACCTGGTGGTAACCAGAATTCAGATAAATATTACTGAAGTATTTGTCCCCCATGATTTGATCTCAGAGGTCGTCGATTCAGGGAATCAGGTATCATTTTATGACTATGATTTTATTGAGAGTATGGTAATCAATGAAGAGTTGTCATGTTCCATATTTCTTCTGTATGAGTAGTTCTTGGATCCGTCACTTGATCTCCTCATTCTCTAATAGAGAGCAGTGATAGACTGGCCCATTGGGTAGTGGTGCGTCGGCGGTCAGATCTATGGGGTGCTTGACCTGTAAGTTCAGAGGTACCCCAGTAGGCGAAGAGAAGATATCTGAGTATTCTTCCACGACCTTATCTACTTTCTTCTGCTGTGTGGAGAGATAGACCATAATGACCCTCGATGTCATTGTGGTCTTTCACTTATTCTGAGAGAGAATCACGAAGAAGACAAACTTCCCCATCTGAGAGATGAACTTCCTACATTGCTTAACAGAGATCAAAGAAATAGTACTAGATAGGACTGCCTCATCTATCCTATACAATATCTTGTTCAAACTAATAATAACACTATGAGGCCTAGACTCATATATAGCATGATGTTTCCATAAATAACATTGGACCAAAAGAACATCACAAACTTCGATAGGAGAAACATCACACAATACCATGTCTTTGAAGGGCTTGATTTTGTACGGCAGTCGACACTATTGGCTGACGCGAAGATCTCTTCCTTGGCGGAGCCATCCAATGGTGTAGGGTTGTTGATCCAAAATCGGATTCAGAAGCCTGACAAGGCTTGAAAAAGGCTCAAAAATGAAAGTGCTCAGAATCCAACGAAACCAACACCATTGCGCCCGTCTCGTCTTCCTGATTTCGGTGGTATATTTACTTTGTCAAACAGAGTCCGTATGGAGAAGATATCGCATTTTGTCCGAAAAGTCAAACATGCAAAAAATTGTTGACTGTGCAGTCTGTACAGTCCGTACGGACGCTGACGTGGCATGTCCATACGCTGACGTGGCAGGTCTGTGCGCTGCAGTGGAAGGCCCGTACGCTAACGTGGCAGGTCCGTACAACGACACGTGGCGGCTCCAGGTGATGACACGTGTCAGGCAGATTTGGACTTTTTGGCATACGGTTGGACCAATCCTGAAGTGACACGTGTCACCACTGGAAGGGTGACACGTGTCATGGGTGACGTCAGCAGCTGATGTGGCAAGTTGACTGGGCAGATGTACGGTGGATGACGAGGCAGTACGACTTCCAACAAGTGGCAGATGACGTGGGCGAATCAACGATGAACACGCGGCATATTCGGGTTGGTTGGCATGGTCGAATCATTTGCTGACATGTGGCACTGTTCGAGTGAATGGTTGGGTGCCACGTGGCCCAATCAATGGCTACCACGTGGCACCCCGGTATTTGTCAATTTGGTTTTGGTTTCAAAAGTTTTGGAGTCGACCGGATTCGAACCGGTGACCTCCCACTATATCAAAGCTTTCGCAAATTCCGTTTGCCAAAGCGCCACCACATGGTACTTGTTATACATATGGGAGAAAACATATTTGTGTTTGGTTGAAGTTTGTTTCGGCGGGAAAAGGGCCGGGGCCTAAGCCCCAGCCCTCGACATACATATAACCATAGTCACGGGACCAGGAGCGCGGGCGCATAGCGCGTGGATCAGTTTGTTAGCCCACGGTTATGGGCGCACCCTCCAGCATACGACCAAGGTTTTGGGGCATAGTTTGGGCATGGTTATATCAGTTAGGCCCATGGCCTTATGTAACCGACTATGCGACCGGGTGTTAACGCAGAAGGGGCCAGCGCTTAGCCCAAGGGCTAGCGCTCGGCCATATGGTGCTCATATGACCGAAAAAGGGGGGGCGCGTGCCAACGAAGGGGGATAAGCCCGTATATAACTATATTATATAGTTAAAAGTGGGGTTTTTAACCACTTTTTGTTATTTTAAATGTAATTAACCCATTGTTAATGGTTTTTATCCATTTTTGGGGGTTATTAGGCATTTTTAGAGCCTAAATTCGTGGAGGAAGTTGGAGATGGACAACTAACTTCCCAACTATATAACCAAGGTTTGTTTGAGGCCATGGACAGCTTTTGAGAGCATTCAGAGCAGAGCTACGCTGAGGAGAAGCCAAGCCAAAGCCAGTTTGAGGCAGAGAAGCCGTTGAGGAGGAGATGTTGTCAGACCATTTCTGAGAGCTCCGGACGTCCGTTTTGCGTGTCATTTTTTGTGCATGGTTCTAGAGATCTGGGAGAACATGACCAGATCAATCTTGTAGCCATTTGGCATTGCAGTGATGTACTATTGAGCTTTAGAATAGAAATAAAGAAGCCTCCCCCACAGAGAAAAGGCCCGGAGACGTAGGCAAAGTTGTGCCGAACTCCGTTATCAACCTGCGTATTATGGTTTGTTGTCTTTCATTGCATTTCAGATCTGCACATTTGTATGTGGATTTTATAAT
>SNQJ01S0056557.1:97239-123457 GCA_010110895.2 Picea sitchensis | reverse complement strand
AGATCTTGCCATTCATCAATAGGAGGCATAGGATGTGGATAATCCTCTATAGATGAGAAATCGAGTGGGGAAAACCTCCTGTTCAGGATAACCTTCATAGCCATTTAATTGGTCTCATTCCAGTGGAGTCACCAACATATTCTGAACAATGGATTTGCCACGGTGAATGTGCTGTCTTGAAGGTGTCCAACTTCAGTCACCATCTAAAGCTGGAGCCGCGCATTGTCGTTCTTCCAATGGAGATTTTCAATCTGCTCAAATCCGTCCCCGACAACGGCACCAAAAATGTTAGCGCAATGAGTCACCCCATGACTGCATAGGGGTAAGCCTTACACATCAAGAAATATGAAAAGAAAGTTGATTTTGAAATTATGAGAGAGGTAGGGCTGAAAGATATTTGCTTGACTTTCAAAATCATATGAATCTATCTTGGCAAATCATCTTCCATATGCAACAAAATAGATCATCCAAAATCAATTCTTAAACTTTCAAGGATTTCAGGTGGAAGAATTATGAGAAAACACAGAACTGCAAACAAAATGACATGAAGATCCTTTTCATTCATATTATTTATACAATAGAATAAGGATCATAATCTGAAGATCCTTTTCAGAAGAGATTTAGCAACACACAAGGTAGAAGATCTCAAAGGATCCTCCTAAGAAATCCTCTCATACTTTTTGCTGAAGAAGAATAAAGTTTAAGAGTCAAAACAAAGAAAAAACATATCTAAACATCACTTCCTTCTGCAAATGAATTCTTAACACAAAAAATGATAAGATAGGCTATCTTCAAATTAATTCTGTCAAAGTACAAAAACAGAGCCTCTCGGCCTCTCCTGGCTCATGAATCCTCTTCTCCAAGAGATATTTCCTTCCTTAAATAGAAAATAGCATCCTCATAACTTTAGGAGTTTGAATCCCATCTCCTCCATTGGATTCTAAACCTTGGAGATAGGTGGCAACAATCAAAGAGACAAAAATCCAACAAACTGCTAATTTTCAGGAATTTGTTGGAAGTCATGAATAAAATGTTTCCACCTCATGCATGAGGCCTTTGATGGAGCTAAATATTAGGTGTAGGTGTCCCTTGACATCTAACTGATCCTTGAGAATCCATTCTAATCTTCCTTGACATGTGGCAACCTCCCAACAAGGCGAATATCAAAACCGTGACCGCTACAGGAAATTAGGCAGCACCGCTGTAAAACAGTTGGGTAGTGCAACTTCTATGTCTAATATATCTCAAACAATAACACATTTTGAAAAACTGAGAGAGGTTTTTGTTATTTGGCATGTTATGAACAAAAAAAACCTCCAGTTTTCAAAAATACCGTTTCAATTGTTCAGAATCCAAGTTTCAAGTTAGTCACTAAAAACTGGTAAAATAACTCTGCACAATTCGTTTTCTACCAGAAATATTAGGTAGCACCACTTATGCTGCGCCTATGTGAAAGTTTAGGTAGAAATGTCAAAACAGAACGCCTCCTTTAATATTGAATGTGTGCAGAGAAGTTGGTGGTCTTTTATAATGTCGAACCCATTGTGTTTATGTGTCTTGGAAGTATAGTAGGTTTTGCACTTTACCACTTAGGGAGTTAACACTTTAGAAAAAACCCAAAACTCTGATAGTTAGGCCTCTTCTAGCTACAAATTCTTGTGCTAACAGATCATAAAGAAGATGAAATTCCCAGTCTTTGAAATGACCTTACTTAATTTCTTAGCAGATATTAAATAAATAACAGTAGGCGGTGCCACCACTGGGATCTTGTACAATTGTCTACCCAAAGTAATAATAACACTGTGACATCTAGACTCATACACAACATGACACTTCCAAAAATATGGTTGTCCTAAAAGAACATAAAAAACTTCAAGAGGGGAAATATCACACAGTACCTCATCTTTGAAAGCCTTGATGCTGTAGGGCAGACGATGTTGTTGGCTGACACAAAGATCTCTTCCTTAACGAAGCCAGTTTATGGTGTAGGGATGTGGGTGCGGTGTCATTGGTAGGTTCAACCGCTTGATGACCTCTGCTGAAATCAGGTTCCTCTGATTACCGCTGTCGAAAATGAAATGAATCAGATCCCCCTTGACCCACATCTGTGAGTGAAAGAGATTTTCCCCTTCCTCTGGTTCTTCTTGTTCACTTGGCCGGATTTTGGTGGTAGAAACCGTGGCACCGGGTTCAACATCGATAATTCGCTTCCCTCCTTCAGGATTTGACTTAGAATCAGAATCAACCTATGACTTGGAAGCCTTCAGCTTGGCCATGAGGGAATTCTTGGAGCGACATTCGTCGGTGTTGTGCCAAGGAATTTTATGGTACTCACACCATTTCCTCGTGTCCTTCTTTGTCTTCTCGTTTCCCTTCTTATGTTGCAGCTTGGACGAATTGTCCTGAGGGTGGACATATCGACCTAGTCCCTTGTTGTGTGGGTTGGGGTTGCCTTTTCCCTGCTTCAACTATGAGGGGTTTGCAGATCCAAAATTTCATTGTTTCGGCTTAAATGTTTGCTCGATCTTGACAGTGTATCTATAAGCCATGCCCAATGAGGTGATGTCCAAGAAATACATTTATGTTTGAATGTATATACACAAATAGTTGCGATATTTGAGCACCAGATGACCCTCAAAATCTTTGATACCCAATTTGGTGCATAGGGTATGGAAAATATTGGTGAAGTATAGTACTTTTTGGTCCCTTTCTTGACGTAGGGTGGTCCATCTAGTGTACTGGTCCTCGTAGCTTTCAATAGGGTAGTACTGTTCTTTAATGGCATCCCGAAAGGAATCCCATGTAGGGGAAACCACAAAAATTAAAGATTCCTCCACAGCCCTTTGCTCAGAGTAAGTGTCCCACTAGTCTTTAACATGGGGAATGACCTTGAGGAATGCAAAAGTGATATTTTCCCTATCGGAAAAATTGTGGACCGAAAAATATCCTTCGAGCAGATTCAACCATTTATCTACAACATCTGCATCTATCAATCCTTCAAATAATGGAATATCAAAATTTACCTGTACCTCGAAGGGGGTTGCATGGCCGCTTGATGAAGATGCTTCTCCCGTGTGAAACCATCGAAGTATTTGCGCGAACTTGTCCATCATTTCGTTCCTTTGTCATGCGAGGGCTTCCTCGAGCAAAATTTTAATAGGATCTCCTGCTCCATCATATTTATTTTCATGTCCCATTTGTTTTTGTCGAGCTTGGTACGATCGATCTAGTAATGACTCGATTGTTTCGAGTCCCAACTTCTTGTACCCAAACCTTGTCGGGGACATGCACGAAGAAAAATAAATGAAGAGCAGACCGCTTTGATACCACTGATCCGGATTTAGGAGAGGAATGAAATAATTAGCATACTGAATACAATAAAAATAGAGATAGGAAGAATAACACAAATATCCAGTGAACAATATCTTCCATTGAATAATGAAGTAGGCTGAAACTGTAAAACTGCAGAACTGAAACTTGCTTGAATGGTGGTAGCAATCTCTGAGAAGAGATGTGGCTGCTACACGCATATGTTTGAGCATAATGAATTACAATGAGGCTTCAGAGGCCCTTTTCATATTACTCATGAATGCCAAAACCATAGACATCCAAAAACCTAAACCTATAAGTTGAAACGCCAAAAGTCATGTGGGCCCTATGAGTAAGTTGGTGTAATTTGGTACCTCAACTTCCTAGGGTCGTAAATTTTGCATACGACCTTCGTTTTAGGCGTGTGATAGCCCATTGGAAAGGTCTTTCAGAGATCTACACATTCTGTGGCAGACTCTGACTTTGTCTACAATCTGACTGTGGCGAGTAAAAAAACATAACGTTTAGGGCCCCAAAATAGTCTTGGAAGTACAACAAGATGTGATGACATGAAAACATACAAAATAATCCAGTTGGATTAGGCGAGAGGCCACTCGTATCCACCTGGGGAATATGTGGGGCTTCGGACAACTCTATAAGTGTAGAACTCACAATTATAAAGCATTACAGAAAGACGTGCTAAATAAAAAACGAACATGAGGAGCCAATTGGAATAGGTGGGTGGCCACCTATATCCACTCTGATCAGATAAAAATCAGAAGAAGCGAGAAGAGTTGTGGAAGAAAAAGGATCCCAAAAAATCTAATAGAAAACTTACCCAGACATGGTAGTTCGTTAGAGAATCCTTTGAGAGCGCTGCGAAGGATCCTAGGAGGAATGAAAGCTTATGATTGGGTATGGAAATTGATGGAACCCAAAAAGTTGGTGATTAAGTTGATATGGAAATCGACAATTCGTGACTTGCGATATGACTCTCTCCTATAAAAAGTCCTAGCCCACACATTTCATATTTTCTCCAACAACGACTTCATATAGATACACAATCACCACAAGTGTGGCGTCGAATTGATAATAGTGGCCAAATAAGAGATGCAATGCTAATCAAAGAACAAGAAAATAATCAGAATCGACCAGAGGACATAATTATTCATGTAAGAGATCTCATAGACGCCGCCCCCTACTGAAACTACTTGTAGAAGACTCAAACTCAACAAACAGTGAAAGTGAACCGACATGACCCTCTAGAGGATGAATTGTCGAGTATATAGATAAAGCTTGTCAAATAGAGGATTCAAGTTCAAACCAAGAACGAGTTGAATATATCCCAACTAAAGGACATATACTGATTATGTCACCGTAATCAAATAGTTTGACATTAAATCTAGAAAATGATACTACGTTGACCTCCAAATCGACTCCAACCAAAGATCTTGCAATAATTCCATTTGCTAAAAAGAAACCAACAATGGGGCTTCATCAAATCCCTATTTATGAAGGGTATGAAGATACCAAATGACATTGGTTTGCATATGAGAAATGATGGGATGTTGCAGATATAGTCGATGAAGAAAAACAAATGGCTTAGTTTGGAGCTGCACTTCGACCCAGGGCTCTTACCTAGTTTATGAATTTCATGGAGAATCAAACACGTACAAAGAAGGAAATAAAACAGAATTTCCTCTCCTTCAAGACATAAGATATAAGTCATCTGGAAGAACAAAAACTTAAGGAAATCAAACAAAATCCAGGTGAGACTATATATGAGTCTAACAAGAGACTTAAAGATTTACTGAGTCAAATACCCGATGAAATTGACAAAAAATATCCTATTACAATGGTATGTAGCGGGACTATTACAAAAGATCATAGCTCCACTACAGATGTATGACCTTACGACATGTGAAGAAATCCTAAAGAAAGGTTAGAGGATTGAAATGGACGATGAAGGCTTGGCTAGTTCATCAGGAGTCGAAAGGAGATTGGAAGACAATATCACAGAGCTACAATAGACAATAAAAAACATATCACTCGCTCACAATGAGCTCTGGTGTACCATTTTCTCTAGCGAAGGTCACACTAAAGACTACTGCAAATTTAACGATGCCTTAGACCCAACAGTCAGGCACATCCAAATCAAAACTTATTGTGACATCTGTCAAGGATTAATTAATCATGCAACCAAAGATTGTCCACACAACGTAAGAAACATACGTCCCAAATGGTGTCACATTTGCAAAGATAATAATCATTCCACCCGAGAATGTCACATGAATGGTAAGAACAGAACAAATATCCACTCATTCTACCATACACAAGAAGTTGACCAGGATGCTGATCTGGGAAGCGATTATAGAGTCAAGGTTGAGGTTGATACTAAGGTCGAGGTAGAGGAGGATGAGGAAGTTTTGGAGGAGGATGTGGCGGAGGATGATATTATTGCTTTAACTACTGGAAATAAGACCACATCAATCCAAACCGTTTGATAAAATATAGAACCGATTTAAAATTTTGTAATATTTGCGGAGTAGGAGATCACTCCTTAGAGGACTTCCCAAATGTACTAGAAAAAATCATGACCAAAATAAATTTAAACCTTTTACATACAGTACCAAAACAAGCTATTATGAATTCTAAAACTCTCCATGTGGTGATAAGATTAGGAATGGGTAAATATAACTACCCGGAAGCACCAAATTGACAAGAGAACAAAGTTATGTATCCTAACCCCAACAATGAAGAAAGGATAATGCAAGAAGCGTTGAATTTCTTTAAAAATATCGACCAGGAGAAACCAAAGGAAGGACGATCAAGTATGTCAAACACTACTATTGAGCAATTTTTACAACTGCTAAAAGAAAAGAAATCAATAGGTCGCCTTATCGACTTATTGAACATATTGAGAGAATATGAAGAAAATGAAAGACTAGTAAAAAGTGTAAGGAAGTTGCCTCAAGACAGAACCACAAACTACTTCGATCCTCAAGTTGACTTAGAATTCGATGGCCACATGATTAAACAAGTTGTGGTCGAATTTGGATCACAAATAAATATCCTTTCTAAAGAAACATAGGTCCGACTCGGAAGACCCCTGCTACAACCGACAATGAACTACTTAAAACTAGCAGATCAAATATTCATCGAATCAATCGACACTCTCAAAAGTGTCATCACTTTTATAATGGGAATCCCGAAGAGAGTCGATTTTGAAGTTACAAACCTATTCAAAGGCATTCATGCTTATCCAACGCTAGTCAGAAGACCCTGGGGTTGGAACATGAAAGCCACAATATCTTTAGAAGGAGACCGGATCAAGCTAAAAGGAAGCAGAAGAAAAATTATAATCCCCCTAGACCCAAAAGAATGTAAACCATGGGTCGAGACATGGGATGAGTTTGAGGAAGAACATTGACTATACCAAGTAATGCATGAACAAAAAGACAATGTCAAACCTAACATTGAAGGATAAATACTAGTCGGATCTCCGCGGTCGATAGGCCAAAATTCAGATGCTAAACTATACAACTAGCAAATGGATAATTATGAAAATCGCACCAAATAATGTTGGTCAATAGAGGCAATACCTATCAAACGGTCCAGAACATGCTTCTTGATTCACACAGTCCCTATTGTCATTGAAAGAAAATTAAAACAAACACCAACATTAATTCTGACTAATGCATACACAAGAAATTCCCTGTGGTTTAATGAATGAAGTTCTCTGTCAACACATGTTGACGAAGTCTCCAAGTCAGTGGGAGAACAAGGAAGAATACAAAGTCTAGTCAAATTTTTCACTGTCCAAACAAATCGATGGTGGGAGACTCATGCAAACCGACTTCAAACATGCAATACCGCCACATTTTATTTTGTGGAAAGATTTGGTGGGAAAAATCTCTCTATAAATATTGACATCCCAATCTTTAAACCTAGATTCAACCCAGTAAGCCACATACATAAGTGAAAGAAGGAAAGGAAAAAATTAAGCTACATAGATGAAAGAGTAGGGACACATATGTTCTAGAATACATTAGATGATATACCTCACAAATGGTATAATATTGAAGAAGCATCGGGTCATACTTTTGAACAAAATGAAATAAAAGACATTTTCCTTAAATATTTTGAATTTAATCCCAAAGAGGCACTCCTACAACAGGAAACTAAGGGAATAAATAATTTCTTGGGAAAACCAAATCCTAAGTATCTAGAGACAAGCAAGAAGATTATACAAAAAGAAAAAATAAGTAAGATTACGAAAATATTAAACAAAGTAACCAATAAATTGGTTACCATAGTTAGGTATAGAGAAACTGCCTGACAACTCCAAGATATATGACCAACACAATGCCTAAAGGAATTTACTTGTGGAAAAATGAGAAACGAATGAAGCCCTTGATCAATAATTAGAGCAGAAATACAAAAACCAAAAGAAAATCCAACACTCGAATGCGATCTATGCCACTACTTAGATTGACACACCAGATGATCAAACTTCCGGGAAACACATCACCAAGAAAAAACACAAAAGTATGAATTTCGACGAGCAAGCGAGTGGGGGAAACATTACACAACCGAGTAATAACATCGTTAGCAATGTAAGCATGGATCTAAGAGACCAAGTTTCCATCCCATCGATAGGAGATCAGAAGCCGACATGGGCAGATATTCTGACCAAAGATCTCCAACAATTTGGTCAAATCAACTCGAAAATCTAGAACAAATGAATATAGTTCAGACGGAGCATGTATCTCGAAAAAGTAAATTCGACCAATTTTATATCATTAAACCAAAAAAATGCATTAATAACATTAATGCTTGACAAAACATAGTCGATCTCACCATCGATGCTGACGCTAGAGTCACATCACACAAACAAGCAATCATATTTGTTGCCAAAACCGATGTAGAAGAATTAATATCCCCGCTAGCCAAATTTAAGTCCCCTCTCCATCTACCACCTATAAATTTGGATGACACATATGATTTTGCCTCACTTCTGTTTACACTGGAGCACTTGCACAATCAAATTTTAGAAACCCCAATTGTGTAGTGTATCCTCAAATGAGAGAAAAATCCCTTCGAGCTCCAAGAATCTATAGGAATGTCATGCATGAGAGGCCAGGTAGAAGACACAAAATGAATGAACCACAGACAAAATCCAAGTTTGATACAACCGGTGCAACCAAATTACAATAAGAATGACAAACATCCACTATGCTCGCATAGAAGAAATTGATTGGTCCCGACACTAGAAAAACTTCATGGTCTGGGGTATGGAAGATGGAATTTGGAAGAAAGAAACAAACTTTCTCAAAATGGTAGGTATCCGCCACTTCCTCGGTGCACCCCAAGTTGCAGAATTTAATGGATGGAAGGAGGAAGCTACTAAATTTCTTTTTAGCCGATATCATAATGGCCGTCTTTGGTTAGACTTCCCAATCGGGATCACATGAGGCATAATCCATCGAATTACAAGAATCCCACATGGGGGAACTCCAGTCCCCAAAACAATGAACCCTAATGATTGGATTTAGACCCTTACCAGAGGGACTTCCACAAAGAATTCAAAGGGGCTCCTGATTAACAAATTTTCATACCTTTGTGCTAAATGGGAATGTATCATTATGTCTCTTTGATTAAAAATCACAGGTAGAGCTTATGAAGTAAATCTTACAATGCTCGAACCAATTGGGCAAATCTTCCAAACAGAGGCACAATTTGATTGGGAAAATCATCTTGCTGTGCTGGTTAGGATTAACTACAAATAATGCCAAGAAAATGATCGTGCAATTTAGTAGGCATGGCTAGTTATAGAAACCTCATTTACTGCACATGAAACCGCAACTATGAACACTTTTAGGGATTTTTCATCAGGAGCAAGTAGCTCATCTGAATCTGTTTCACCCAACATCATGTTCCAATCATGGTTAAATCATGTGAAAAATGTATCACATAAGTGGCGTTTCGACCAAATAGTTCGTTGGGAATTACCACCAACTTATCATATTCAACTAATCCTAGACACTATCATTCTTTGGTGTGGAATTTCTGCAAGGTTGACCCCTAAATAGATGGAGTATCAACCCACAAAGTATCAAATTTTCCAGGAGCTCGACCGACGACTAGGGTTTCAGACTTAGATACCATCAGAAGTACTAAATGACCAACAATCCATACTAAAATCACTGATAGGTGCAAAGAAAGAAGAGGAGAGAGAAGCAACATTGTATGCAGTCCCCTTTGTAACAAGCCTTGACAAGGAAGGAGGCACGTTGACAAAGAAAACACCCACTAAGAAAAAAAAAAGCTGGGAAAATTGCATAAAGGTAAGCAGGAAATCAACCCTCATATAGTCTCAGAAGATGTTGATATCATTTGGAAAGAAAAATTTAGATTACACATGGCATTGGATTTAAAATATCCCATGATAAGGGAAATATTAGATATATTTACCAACAAAATAAATGAGAGGGTACGACAGATAGAGAAATACCAAAGAGATACACAAAATATTTTAAAGTTTAGCATCAAACCATAGTTCAAAGAGTCTATGGATAATCTCAATGTAAAGCATGTTGAAGCTAAGAAAACTAGAGCAACCTTGGACAAACATATAGAAACAAGGGGACAAAAAAACAAGAGGCTGGAAAATGAGCGAGATACAAGTTCATCGCGTTGGTCGAAGAACATTAGACTTGACCCTAGCAACAATCCAACCCCTAAGAAACAATAGAAAAAATTAGGCACGTTCGACCTCACCAGGGATTCACCACCACTTTAACTTACTCCAGTTGTTGAAGAAACAATTACAAGAAAGAAGAAATCAACACACAAAAAGAAATCCAGAAAAGGAAAATGATAGGTATCCTCAGAAGAAACAATTCCAGTTACCCCAGCTAATAGCAATAGAGGAAGAACATAACAGTCAAGATCAAAAGAAATCAGTACCAACATTCCCGACCCACCCCAGTCAAGGAATATCAACAATACATCAACAAATGAAACAACCAAGAAGACCATTACAGTTTAAGAAATCGTCTCATTCTTTAAAGAAGGTCATTCGACACAGACCAACAAAGGAATAAGTATAAGCACATCCCCTATCCATAAAGCAACAATTTCACATCCAAATATCATATCACTGGATAATACAAATTCACTAGAAAAGTTCGATGAGGAAGTAGGGAAAACTAACCAGCTACCTACCCAACCAGATGAGTAGAAAAAAAAAGACAACAACAACAATGGATTATTTCTAAAGTCAAATAACTCGCAAGAAAATATTCCTAAGGGAAAGAACCAATCAAAGTCTCCAAAACAAACTAAATATATAGACCAGAGGAAGGATGGTAATGAAAATAAGTAGGATCCCGGATCACAACTAACTTCATAAAAACACAAGAACACAACTCCAGGGAATTCAGAACATGCATAAAGACGGTAGTACAGATAAGGACCAATATCCTAGAGCAAAGCAACATACTCCAAAATCACTAAGAAAGGAAAAGAGCGTCGATCAACAAAAACATAATAATCCCATGATCCATACATTTAGAGCCTGTAAACCTGCAGGATCAATGGTAGCAACAAAAGAAACAATATTTGACCCTGTCGCCACTTCAGATACTAAGATGATGATTCTATACAATGAAGTGTCCAAAGAAGTACCAAGTTGTTGGAAAAAAACATCAAAAGGTGGCGCTCAATTAGAAGCAAGAAAGAACAAAGAAAAATAGATATCAACAAATACCGTACAACTTGCAAAGGAAAAGTTAGATATTGATCAACTAACAAAAGGAGTCGATCCATTGATAGCCACAAAAGCATTGATTGAAGAAATTATCAGTACATCAGCCAATAAACAAGCATAAATCCAACATTTGAGGTAGGAAAATAAGAATCTAAAACAACAAAGTAGTCGGAAAGTGAGAACTAACCAACAGGCTCTTGCTCGACAAACAACATAAATTTTACAATCTAAAACGAAAATTTTCAAGGGAATTTAAGACCAAGTCAAGAATGCCAGATCTCAGGAAACCACTTTGAGTACAGTACTTAACAATTATCCTGCATATTTCTATGTTGCATACAATAAACTTAAAGTGCCTAAAAATGCAGTCGTTGACTTGGAAGCAACTTGACTTTTTGCTATTGATACAAAGTCCAAGCATGTTATCGCCAACCAACTAGCAAAAGAAAGAGTATTTGAGCTAGATTTGACACAACACCAAACATAATGGCTAAAGGAAGCAAGCAAATCTCATATGGTAACATACCAAGCTATCAATCACCTTGACAAAATAAAAGAAAAAATTGAGGAAACAAAGCAAATCGTCAAATGAGATTTGATTTTAGTGAATGAATCACCTTTAACAGAAAAGTTATAACTTTTAAGGAAAATAAAGATAATGGAAATGGAGGCACAACATAAAGTCGAGGAATGACACATTTTCTCTACACATTTTCTACAGTCATCCTCGACCATTTATCAAACAACATTTGAGAAGCTATCACAAGCGCTTGTAGAGCAGTCAGAAGCACCATCGGCCTACATGAAAAGATTTTATTTTTTCAATCCTATACCTTGTGAATCGAACATACCAGTTTCCAACTATCAATCCACAACGCAACAAGTCATCCTCGAAGGGTCTGAAGAATCACATATTCTAGCATAATCAATACCCTTACCAACTGGTGTACATATGCATGAATGGGAAATTCCTCAAGACAAAAGAAAGCCACCAGAAAAGATATAAAGCAGACAAAAGAAAGCCAAATTAAAAGATACATAAAGCAAACACCTTCATCAACTTTTTCTTCTTTCTTTCTCATTTTGTATTAGCTTCAGAAGAGGGACTTGGTAGATTTTTTCTTGTAAATTTTCTTTGTGGTTCTTCTCTGATCTAGTAAGGAATTGAGGGGAGATGTTATGGGGGCTCTGTCTACTAGACCCCCCAGTCGAGTCAACTGTAGGATTTAGTCAAGGAGGTTGGTCAAATAGGCAGTTAGAGTGGACTGACACGTCAATCAATGTAACTGACTAGTAACTATACAACACACACACACACACACACATATATACATCATTATGTAATGGAAAGACAGAGGTCGTTTTGGACATATCTAATAAAATGTTTTGATGGTTCCCCCACTATTGTTTATGTTTATATTTATGCTTGTGTGATTCTATATATGATTCTATAACATGTATTTCTCTATTTAAGGATCTACTAGCGACTTCTAGTACTTCCCTCCTTACTACAACATGTGCGGTCTCAAAGTTTCCCTTGACCAATACCAAGTAAAAGGAACCAAGCTCCATCCCTTTGTGGACCATTTGTCTCAGTTGTATTTCATTGATGGCACCATTCTTATGGGGGGGCCTATTGTCTAAGAAGCCAAAGTCTTCAAAACCATCCTTGAGACATTAATGCTAGCTTCAAGAGCCTTAATCAATCAAGACAATTTTTGATATTCTTCCTCAAGACGCCTCTCAAAATCCAGAGGAAGTTTTCTAGATCACTAGGATTTCAAAGAAGCTCCCTTCCATCCAATTACATCAGTGCTCGTCTACTTGAGAATACCATTAGGAATCTCTGTTGGTAAATCCTCCTATATAACATTGAAAGTAGGCTATGCAGTTGGACCTATTGAACCCTCAATCTCCCGGGTAGGGTCACCCTCCTTAAATTTTTCCTCGGCTCTCTACCTATCTATCTATTTTCTATTATGGCTATTCCAAAAAAGATCCTTAAGAATATAAAGTCTCTTTAGTGTGCTTTCCTATGGGGAGTCCCTAATAAAACTTGAAAGTGGGTGCTAGTTGCTTGGGATAAAGTTTTCTTAACCCAAAAGGTTGGTGGGATAGGAAAAAAGGACTTAAATGTCATGAAAAAAGAATTAGCTACTAGGTTATGGTGGCACTGGTTGAAACACCATATATATATATGGATCTATATTTGGAGGAAAAGTTATGCCAACAAGATACCAAAGATGAGCTAATCCTAATAGAGGCCCTGAGCCTAGCATCCATGATATCAGTGCACTCAAAGGCCCATACATACTTAGGTGGGGATCACAGGGAGATGGTAATTTCAAAGTCAGAACTACCTACGACTTGGCCACCAATCAAACCCAACAAACTGAAGAAGGTATTTGGCATAGAATATGAAACTCAAAACTATGGCCCAAAATATCCCGTTTTCTCTTGCTCCTTGCAAGGAAAAAAAACTCACATGGGATAGGTTTTGTTATCGCACAGATTGTAGGTTGCAATAGAGCCTTGTGCAATCTTAACCAATGGATGACACACTAGGACAAAATCCACTGTCACCTTAGGAAAGGTCCCAGGTGACCCTTGGGGAAAGACAATGAAATGTCTAAGAAGGCCTTGGGAGGTCACGATACACGGTCAAGAAAGGTCCAAAAGGATATGAATGAATGGAGGAAGGATGAAGGTAAGGGTGAAGAGTAAGTCACCAACAAAAAAATGTCAATTATTCCAAGTGTAAATAAAATCCAGGACCAATAAGTTAACCCCGCCATTGATCATTGATGTGAAAGTTGTAGTCTTAAATACCAAGTGATAAGAATTTTAATATTAAGGCAATTCCATAGTTGGCCAAATGAATGTGTATACCCGACAGGCTTAGGCAGAAGGATCCTCACATGAGTGTCTAGTTGTTGTAGCCCTCAAATATAGCTAAGGGGTTCTCAGGCCACCTTGGTATGAGAGGGAAATATTCCCAAATGTTGTTTTCGGTGCACTACAACAATCAAGATGGCTAATAGATTTTCTCAGTTGTTTGAAGGATTCTAGGTGGTCTCCAATATAGGATCACAATCGGTAGTAGTGTTGTCTAATGCACAACCGTTCGACAAGAGCCCCTCTATATACCTCTAAGTATGACAGAGTAAATGTAGTCTTCTAATATACATCGAGGTACGTGAGATAACTACAAGCCCATGGGATGCATTTCATGTAGAATAACGACAACTCCTACGCTTATAGACATGCAAATACGTCTCTTCTAAAACCCCCAAAATATTCCCAAATATTTTAATTTAATAATGCTTAAAATCACAATATTAACATGTAAAGCACTTATTTCATTTATGCCAATGAGTTACACAAGTGATTATAAAGATTCAAAAGATTACTTGCGATTATTACCAATTTGAGATATCCAATATATCAATGAGATCAATGAGATCAATGAGTATGAAGCACTTCAAATCAATGAGAAATATTTTTTTCACTCAAATACCACAAAATCTCCTTAACAAACAAGTTTTACTCTCACAATTCTCCACAAAAGTCACTTAGCAATAGACCATAGACTTGCTTAAATCATACATCAGATTGATGGGCTTTTATGTGACACAAGAAATCAACACTCTTAACTTCTCAAATTTATCAAATCAAATTAGATCACATTTGCCACAAACTAGAGATAAAAATGCAATTTTAATCCCAATGTCTAAGGGGTGATTTTAAGAGATCTTTAGAGAACTTTTTAACACTCAACCAGATCTGAAATGTAATTTGCAGCAGTGTTTAAACAAATATATCAAATCTGAAATGTCAATTCAATCACCTCAAAGCAAACCCAAAACATTCAAGAGGAAAGCCCCAAAATACTTAGTAATTTTTTCAACAAAGGGAGTATGAATTTATAAGGTTTTGGACCACTTTAAGAAGTATAACCAGATATGAAATATGAATTTGCAGCAGTGAAATCAGATTTAAAACCAATTTAAAATCCACTAGAAATATTTAGAAGCTAGCTAAGACACCCTAAGAATACTACCCAAGTGTTAGAAAGAAAGACTAGCTAGAACTAGGGCCTAAAACTTACTCAAATGCAAGTTGTCCTAACTATTAATTTTATGCATAAAAAACCCTAATGGATATAGATTTTAACCATTTCCCTACAAAAATTGGATCACTCAAAATGAAAACTTACTATCTAGAATGTCAGATCTAATCATGGCCTACAAAGCCCATGTGTTACTTTCCTAAGATAAGTTAGAAAAAGACTAGGTCTAGTAACCTAGGGTTACAAAAGTAAGAGAGGAGAAAAATGTGAAAGAGGGTTTAGAATATGGGGAGGCTATAGGCCCCCAAAAAATCACCCCAAAGGAAAGATGTCTTGCCTTAAGGGTGGGAGTGTCGCTGTTAAGTCAAAATTTCAATTGAGTGTTTTTCCATGTTTCCCAATGCAAGTATTTTCTCTCTCCAATGTAGATTAGTTCCTTAATCTCATGGGTAATGGAGTCAAAATAGGTTTGGAGAAGAAATAGAAGATGTTGAAGTAAATCTCCCTTGAAGGTTGTAGCTTGTCACTATCCTGCAAGAGGGTTAGAAGAAAAATCGTCTAGCTCACAAGAGTTCTTCAAAAGAGTGGATATAACCTGCAAAATGGTTGTTAGTTTTACCTAGTCCCTAGTACAAGAGAATATCCAAGAAACAACTCTCAAGAGGTGTAGTTTATTAGCTAGCTCTTGAAAATATTTCCTTTAGATCCAAAATTATTCAATGAACACTTAGAAGCAATATAAAGTAGAACTCACCAAAAATTTACTTGAAGTAGATATCATGAACATTCAAAAGAAAGATCCACCATAAAAGTATCTCCAAGCATCCATCACAAAACCCTCCAAGCAAAACACAACACATCAAGACACCAAGAGGAAATCCATAGCACACCATTGGGAAAAATAACATCATACTATAGAGGAGCCTCCACAAAAAAAAAGTCCATCATCAAATCTCAAGTGCTGGATTTATAATCCTCCACTCGGATATGTCAACAAATCAACCAACTTTAGGGTGTTCTCTAAGTATATTCAAGTTTCATCCACTTATTAATCTCTTCTAGATATTTCCAAAAAACGTAAAAATAAAATCCCCTTTTAAAAATATTTAATCCTCCTAGGGATTATCCACAATAAATATCCCAATTTAAAAAATCCTATAATAATTAATTTATTAAATTATCCCCTTTTTAAAACATGAATTGAATCTTTCACCATGAGATTTGGGTAAAAGGGGATTTTTTTTTTGTAATAAATTTAAAATATGGAAAATAAATTTCCATAAAGCATCTTTGACCAAAGAAAAAGGCCCAATGATTTCTCCTTGAAGCATGCAATCATCCTCTAACTAAGGAAAAAGTCCATCTATCCATTAAAATCCTCCATGAAGCTAGGGATTGTCCTCCCTAAGTCCCACGATCTAGGAAAATATTCATTTGGTGATGTGTAGTGAGCATCCCAAGGCTATTGAATAGTCAAATAATTAATTTTCTTCCTCAATTAAGTGCATCAAACCTCCTTCTAGTGGAAAAATAAGTCCCCAGGCCAAATCGAACTTGATGATGTGCAAAATAATCCACCAAGAGATGACAAGTGGCATTAAATTCCTTATAGAATACTTCAAGGTGGTTTGTATATCATAAATATGCTTGAATAAATTACCACCAACTTTCTAAGGCCCAAAGTCATCCAACGATCCTCATAAACTGGCCAAATTGGGGTGATTTCAGCCTAGAGCATGCAACAACTTGTCTTAAAATTCATCTAACTGGGCTGGGAACTAGGTCGAGTCACTCAAAATTGGTGATGATGTGGCCTGTGAAATATCTTGGGCATCTGTCAAATGCAAATGTGTCAACTGAATGAGGGTTAACTAACCCTAGTGATGCTTGGAAACAACTAGAATAATAATAACACCTTTAAGAAATCCTGGAACATCTAAATGGCATGAAAATTGGAAAGAAACTGCATGACAGATTAAAAAATGTGTCTACAAGGAAACAAGTCACGTGAACATGATAAGATAATCAACGTAATATACAAGCCATCTACACTGGACCATTAAGCCCCATATTTATATTTCGTCACAATCTTAAGAAGGTTATACAACTTACTATGCCAAGGTATAAAATGCCATCAGAGACCGAGAGAGACCAAACTAACACCTAAGTATTAAAAATATTTCCCAAAGATTGTCTCTTCACTGTCATGTAATGATTATGAGATGGTCACGGGGTTAGACTTCAAGGTTAGGAAACTGACATACAAGGGACCGTAGTATCTCATTCATGGGTGCCTTTGATGAGGGTAGACCACATGCTTGGTTCCTGTTATTTGTGAGGTGATACATTCCAAGCCCTTTATTTTCCTTTTACCACATCTAGATATGGGAGATAACCCAAAGAATATGTAGTGCTCTGGCGATATTTCTAAGATTGACACTCTTTTACTTTTTTGCTTTTCTTTCTTTGGATAATTCATTTTATTTTTCTTTTTGTCCTTTCGTGTTGAAAAACACTTGCTTAAATGCTTCAAACACCCCAGAGACTACGTAACACCCTGGTGATGTATCCGCAAGTGCTACATGACTAGGTGAGTCTCTAATAAGGTTACCAAGGCAGGATTTTGCTACTCTCCCTCTGAGCCTAAAATATCCTTCTGCCAATAGAATGAGGAACGATCCCTTCTTGGGTCAGTTTATATAACCTAAGGAAATGAATATGACAGGTACTAACGAGATGGAAAGTGGTAAGTATGAGTGGGAATGGTACGATGAAACATTCAAAACAAACCCCAATAGTGCTTCATTTTCCCCAGAGTAACCCAATCTCCCAAGGACCTAAGATAAAAATTCAATTTATGACGGAGGAAGAAGTATAACCAACGAGCTAACAACTAGTAGTTAGAAGGGACTCTCTAGAACAAGCTTAAATTCCTTAGATATTAAATTGATATTTATCATTATGACAGACTTACCAACTTGCAACATGCTTCTCACGGATGTATGACAGTCCTATCCAAATGCCATGGGTGTCATATACTGCTGATTCCACTGAGATATGCTCACACTTAGAAAGAGGATCTGGAGTTCATATTTGCAAGTACATGCACATCTTCCGAATTTCCATGTTTTTTGCCTGGGCGCCTCTAGATGTTATTTCTGGAATAGTTATTTTCTGGTGGGGGATAACATCAGGCTCCAACTTGGGGACATGTGCTCAGTTGATGAGTGTATGAGAACCTCATATCTCTAGAACACCTGACCAAGAAAAAATAAGGTATCATTAGATTACTGCTCTATCTAGTAAACTAAAAAGAAAAAGCCATAACAGAGAAGATTTTTTTTTCAAAATTTATTTGTTTATTTATTATTATATATATGCGTGAAAAATGAAAGACACTTATGCAATAAAATATGATTGGAAAGAAAAAATGCATAATGCAGATTGATGGTAGGCAGATGCAAATGCATTTAATATAGCATGCAGAAGCACTATAGTACATATGACCTAACTAACAAACCTGAGGGATGAAGCCCTAAGTGCCATATATATATGGGCGGAGACGAGATGCCTCATAACCAATAGGCACCTTCCTTCCCGTTATGGTGGACATGTTGTACATATTGTTTTCTTTTTTTTTAACAATGAAGGGGCCAACCCATAAAATTTCATCCTTGGGATCATAGTTGGGTTGACCTCTTTTCTTGTCCCATAATAAAACTAAGTTGCCCTTTCCATATTCAATGCGTGGATAATCTTCAATGTAAAGGTCTGGGGGAGGGGAAACTTCTCGGATGATTTTGATAATCTGCTACTTGTTTGTATGTTGTGTTTGTTCATCATTCTGTAATATCTTTACCTCATCCACATCTTTATCATAATGTCTGACCAATCCTTCATCGTACTTGTTCATTCTGGGGAATAAAACTTCAAATTCTTCTTCATTTTCAAAAGGAAGCTCTGACTCATAGTATGGAGGATCATTGGATATTCTGTCAAATTCATCATCACTTGCTGCATTTGTTCCATTGACAAAACATACATGGTGTTTTGATTCAGGTTGACTATACAAGACCTCATATGTGCCATATCCCATTGGTATGAAGGCATGAGAAAAGTCCATATTCATATAACCGCCCAACTCATTGGCCCAATTTCTTGACAAAAGCATTCCCCAAGCAGAGGGGACATCAATTACAACAATATTTGTAGGAAATATTATTTTGGGCAGATGGTATAGGTATGTGTCTACATCCTTTGCTACACCAAATACTTTGACTACTTTTGAATCCATCCCACAAACGTTTACATAAGATCGTGAGATTCCCAACACAAGTTGTTGGAATACGCCAATAGGCATTACCATGGTAGATGCTCCTAAATCAATCATGAAATTGTATATATAGAATCCATTCATAACCAAGGAAATGTAGAAATAAGGGACCCCATTTGATCTCCCAATGATATTTTGGCTACTAATGTTGATGGGAGGGTCATTTGCTTCTTCATCAAGCTTGAAAAACTCCGTTACCTCCTTTTTCATTTGTGGTAACCTACATATTTATGAAAGTGGAATGGGAGCATTTATCTTATTGAGCACACTTCCAAGATCCACTTTGAGATGAAAGTCTTCAATAGTATCGTTAGACCACTTTGGTACTTCTTGAGCTAGAGGAGTAAGGAAAATTGGATTAGGAACAAGTGGAGGTTGTAATGGAGGTGGCAGAGGCAAATATTTAACTAGTGGTGTAGGAGTTTATTTTGAGGGAATGAGGTGTGAAGGTGTATGAGGAGCAGTAGGTGGATTGGTTGGAAGAGTCGAAGATGAAGGAGGTGATGCAACTGCATTTCCTTTATTCTTCCTTTGATAATAGATCAACCTTTTTTGGCTAATAATCTCCTTTCTTTCTTCATCTAGCTCATTCCAAAGCTCCATGTATAACCTTTTCTCTATTTCTTTCTCTCATTGTTCAAACTGTTCTTAGGTCATCAATATAACTCCTTCACTATGGATGGGATCTTCTGAAATATTCATGATGGAATATGAGAAGTTCATTCTGTGCTTAGTTTCTTTCTCACTGATGAGTCTTGGGCTTGGGCATTCATGATCCATGTATGGTTCTTGACATGTATGACACAAGGGTACTTCTTCATTGACAAGGCCAGTTGGGATCTGAGGATTGGGTTGGCAGTAAAATTTCCTTCACGACAAGGCTGGGATCCGAGTATCGGTTGGCGGGCTTTATCGTGAGTAGTTTGAGGTCTCCAATTCTATCTCTCTAGAAGGAGACACATGGTCCCTCGGAGAGGGTGGTATTTCCTTTCACAATTCACACATACCATTCATCATTTGTTATGGATTGTAGAATTCATGCGTGGTCACTCAAGCTCTCTAATTAATTTCACTAATTTTTGCAATAGGGTCTTCAGAGGTGCTGACTTCTTTGGATTTATTCTCTAGCTTGGCACATAGATAGCTCATAGGTTCAACCTTATCATGATTCAAGTCTTCTTCAATACTAATGGCACTTTCCATTGCTTCGACAAGGGTTTGAGGTGATGACCATCGGAGATAAAAATGGTGTTGTTCCTCATAGGCATTAAGGTACATGATAATAACACCTTTCTCTTGAGAGATTACATCGACCGAGATTTGTTGTCTCAGAGTATCAAACCTAGCATTGAATTATCTCACTATTTCATTCTCCTTCTTCTTGATTGTATTTAATTGGTTCAACATAGAATAATGGTCTTTCTTAGTGCCCCATCTATTTTTGAAAGCAGTTTCAAAATAAATGTAGGATGTGATTGTATTATCAACAATACCAAGGTACCAAGTTCTAGCAGGGCCTTCAAGAGATATGGAGAAAATTTTCATGGCTACATCAACATGATCAACACACATGATTTCAAAGGCACTGATTAGTTGATCAATATGTTCTTCGACTGTGACCACATTTTTTCCGAAAACTTTAGGCAACCATTTATCAATATCCTTGGGCATGTCATGGGGTTGACCAATAATGTTTTTGAAGTTAAGAGGTTTGTAAAGGAGGTTGGCCCATGAAGGAGGCATTTTGACAGGAGGAGGTAACGTGAGAGTTCCTTAGAAAAAATTGTTTATGACGGGAGGATTGTGAGGAGATATTATTTAGTAGGTAAGAAAAGGCTTATGATTAGGTGGAGGGAGTGGAAAAATATTCTTATTGGTTGGCTTCTTAGAGGATCGAGTCGCTAGGTAAGATTTTCAATATAACCAAAAAGGGGAAAGGGTAAAGGGTAAGACCCTCAGGTGGAGTCGCCAGGAAAACTAAGGGAAAAGACCCAGAGGGAAGATGGCTTGCAAAAAGAGGGGTTGTCATATGGGCTTGAGAAATATTCTAAATCCTCCTCGAAAACGATGCTATAAAATGTTATCGCACATATTTTAGGTTGCACTAGATCCTTTTGCAATATTAACCAATGGAAAACACACCGATACAAAACCTACTGTCACCCGAGGAAAGGTCCCGGGTGACCCTGGGGAAATACAATGAAAGGTATAAGAAGGCCTTGAGAGGTCATGATACATAGTCAATAAAGGTCCAAAAGGCTATGAATGAATGGAGGAAGGGTGAAGGTAAGGGTGAAGAGTAAGTCACCTGCAACAAAATGTCAATTATTCCAAGTGTAAATAAAATGCAGGACCAATAAGTTAACCCCACCACTGATCGCTGATGTGAAAGTTGTAGTCTTAAATACCAAGTGATCAAAATTTTTATATTAAGGCAATGTCAGATTTGGCCAATTGAATGTGTATACCCAACAGGCTTAGGCAAAAGGATCCTCACAGGAGTGTGTAGTTGTATCCCTCAAATATACCTAAGGGGTTCTTAGGCCACCTTGGTACGAGAGCACAATATTCCTGAATGTTGTTTTCGGTGAACTACAACAATCAAGATGACTAATAGGTTTTTCCATTTGTTTCAAGGATTCTAGATGATCTCCAATATAGGAGCACAGTTGGTAGTAGTGCTGTGTAATGCGCAACCGTTTGACAAGAGCCCCTCTTGTTATAGGAAAGTTCCCCCGCGGACAAGTGAATTCCCTCTTGGATCCTAGCCCCCTATGACCAAGACAGAAAAGTGCTAACTTTGATCACTAACATTCCTTTAAACCTAGCTAGGCTAATGTATAGATAAGAGGAAGAAGATATGAGTACCTTTTTACTACGTTTGTCCTCGCCCGATCCAAGTTAATCTTTGATCCCTAAGCTCTTCAACAAGTATTGCAATCCAATAAACAACAAAGACAAAGCATACTTCCTATTCTACCATGATTAGTTTGAACCTATATCTATCCATCAAAGACAAGTTCATGCAGATGTACATAATCTTGAAGGAAACAGGCCAAGCACATGTATTAATGAGAACAAAATAGGGTGCTTACAATTGTAGATGCAGATGTAGTAGCCTCATCCAACTCTCCTTGTCCAACCCCTTGCTCAAATGATCCACAATCAAAATGACTATTCTTTCACTGATAATTATGACTATGCAATATTTGTGTCCAAGGTGTGACACTTGCAACACTTGTAATGACGACAACAGGTCATCATTGAAGTGAGTAATTTTGGTGTGTAACAGATTGCCCCCCAAAGTGCGAAGTTAGAAGACAAAAACTGATGACTGAAGTACTTTGTAGACTTTTTCGAGCAAGGGTATGGACTCAGAGAACCTGGTAGAAGATGCATACAACCATTAGACAAATTTTATGATATGTTTCAAACCCAAGGTAGCCATACCTATGCTTGAGTGATAAAGACTTTCAAGGTATGGCCGCCATAAGATACACTGCGGATCCATACTTATATTAACAAAAAATATATAGCCACCAAAGATACAATGTGGATATATACTTCGATGACATGGACTGATCATAGACACCAAAGATACAGAGTGGATCTATGAGATGACAAGACATAGCCACATACCAATACGAATTGGATCTATGGGACAGTATATGTGTCAATATTCTCAAAAGAAACTCCGTTGCAACCTGGGTAAAGTATATATCAGAGTGATCACTCAACCCAGTGTCTTCTTACCGATCTTGATGTAGTACAAGTCTAGCCATGTGAATAGATGTCTTGATGTCAAACATGGTAGAAACCACTTGATTACCGGTCAATGGAGTAAACCGTTAACAAGTGCGAGGGAAATCACCATTGATGTCAATGATTCCCAAGGTACCCTTGTACATTCCAGCGAATGTGAATAAATGAGATAAAGTTGAACATTCATGGAATCATCCGATCAGATGTCAATGATGCAAACCTACTATCGGAAGTGAGGAGGCCTGCCATTGAGGCATGCAGGTCCCAAGGTACTAACTGGTTTCTAGGTCTAGTTCTCGGATAATGTGTTGAAGTTGACAGGAATAGACTCGTCGAAGGATGGCCTTGATGTATCTCCCATCAACGACATGAAACTGACATAAAGATATAAGGTGGTGAATCAGATGAGAACAGACTGACACGGGTGTTGAAACAAGAAATTTGAGATGGTTGACTCTCGAGGCA
The DNA here is from genome assembly GCA_010110895.2 of Picea sitchensis. NCBI lineage: Eukaryota > Viridiplantae > Streptophyta > Pinopsida > Pinales > Pinaceae > Picea > Picea sitchensis. Next base: position 99,748 of record SNQJ01S0056557.1, on the reverse strand, counting down.
TATACTTCCCTTGAACACTGAGGCACAACAACAAAAACATGACATGGACCAAAACATGATGATGCAGTGGATACCGTGACTTTCATTGGGTGACCCAAAGGAGTAAAGAAACTTAGATGATTGGTTCATTGCATAGGTTCAGCAGATTAAAATGTATGCAAAGACAAAGTGCCATATTCAAGGGCGACCGTAAGAGTGACATGTGATGTTTTCAAAAACTGCTTGGCTTGCTTCCTTCAAATTTTTTCCCCCATCTAGATGGACAAGTACCTTTTTTTTTTAATTTAACGAGCTCAAGGACGATAACAAATGATCGATATAACTCACCTTTGGTAAGTCCCTCTTCCTTTGTTTAACGAACTGGAATAAGTAAGGGTTCGGTCCCATATGGCCCCTTCAATGCATGATTTTTTTTAATGAGTCCATAGAAGTTAAACTTGATGATTTTTCATGTTTAGAGAGTCTGAAAAGAACTTAAAGATGACTGCAGGGTTTTCCTTTTTCATAATGTTAGTATCACGAGGCCGAAAAAGAGATAAATTATCACTCAAAAGACGCCCTTTGAAACCTTTTAACGAGTGGGAAAGGAAGCAAGATCACTCGACAATATTTTCATGTTTAGAGAGTCTGAAAAGAGATTAAAGACAACTCCAGGGGTGTCCTTTTTCGTAATATTAGTCTCCGAAGTTCGAAAAAGAGATAAACTACCACTTAGGAGATGCCCTTTCAAACCCTTTTAAATGAGTGTGAAAGGAAGCAAGATCACTCGACAATCTTTTCATGTTTAGAGAGTCTGAAAAGAGATTAAAGGAGACTCTGCGGGGTTCCTTTTTCGTATAACCTTTACGATTTTGAAAAAGTGATAAAATTCTACTCTATTACACTCTCATGTATTTACAAGCACGAGAAAGAATAAATACTAAGCTCAGTAACTTATTCTCATGTATTTAAAAGCACGCGAAAGAACAAAGACTAAGATCGGTATTGGTTTCATTTTTACACAAGCTTGAAACAAAATTAACTGATGCTTGTAGATTCCCAACGTAATTTCCAAAGGTAGGGATACCCATGGACGGTTGGTACTCTACCCCCAGCTTGAAAAGATAGCGGCTTAACTCCAAAATGATAATCAAATGGTGGAGACATGTGCCCCCAAGATTCAATTCATTCATCGACTTTGAGGTTGTCACCAATTTTTGTACTAGGTGGAGAAAAAGGATAAGGGTGGACGAAATGAAGGTTCAAATATGAGACCTAACAAAAGAATCGACTCGACATCTAAAAGTCTCGACTCAATATCTACAAGATCTAGTGAAAAGACTTGGGAGAGGTGAATGTTTCATTTTTTAACGAGCTTGAAACATGAAAAGAACTATGCTCAAGACCTCTGTTTCATTTTTTAACAATCTTACCACAAAGAAGTAAAACTATGCTCATGGCTCTGGGTTCAATCCCCATATTTTTGTTTCATTTTTTAACGAGCTTTCCACAAAGAAGTAAAACTATGCTTGAGACCTTTGTTTCATTTTTAATGAGCTTGCCACAAAGAAGCAAAACTATGCTCGTGACCTCTGTTTCATTTTTTAACGAGCTTGCTACAAAGAAGAGAAACTATGCTCATAGCTTCTATTTCATTTTTTAACGAGCTTTCTATAGAGAGAAAAACTATGCTCGTGACCTCTTCTTGATCCAAGAGGATAACACCTTGGAAGGGATACATGTCAAGGGACAAATTTCAATCATGTCTTCCAGGAGATCTTCACTAGATGGAAGAGAATCACTCTGGAAGGAATACATGGTGACGACCTCGATAAGGGTAGGGATATCTGGATCTAATAGCCCTATCGAAGAGATCACCATGTCAACTATCAGATCTAAGTCACAAAAGGCTGACCTTACAGTGAGAGGCTCATCTACATCGGTAGCTAAAGGCACGGGAGATAACACCACATAATTGACCTGTGGCGGGGGTGATATCGTCTGCATATAAGAACTGTTTAGGGAGGTCATCGGGTTGGTAATCAAGTCAGAACCAATGCATGAAAGTTGATCAGTAGACACAATTCTTCCATCGTGAGGGAAATATATCACACAAAAAAAGGTGGACACAATAGCTTTCATGGCATAGACATAATCTCGCCCAAGGATTAAATTGAAATCCAAGGGGTCCTGGACTACCATAACATCAATGAAGACAATTTTCCCTCCCAAAGTTATGGGAAACTGAGGAAGGACTCCTAAAGGGTGTGTGGTTCTTCTATTAAAAGCTAACAGATTATACGTAACTGGTACAAGCTGAGGATAACTGAAAGCTTTCCAAGTAATAGAGGATAAAATACTAACGGATGCACCTTCATCTATTAGTGTCTGAGGAATGACCCGACCACAAACCTGTACTGTAACATTGAAAGGAATGTGAGAGGGAAGACGAGGTTCACTTAGCGCACCCCAATAAAAAAGGATGGCCTTATTACTTGGAGGGGGTTTCGCGGGAGAAGGAGGAATGCCC
>SNQJ01S0056557.1:84676-94713 GCA_010110895.2 Picea sitchensis | reverse complement strand
CATTTTATCCTTGAAGGATTTCCACAGAGTATTCAATGAACACTGCAAAAGGTTTTATCCCTATGAAAGTATTTGTCATAACTGTCGTGAGGGATATGTAGAATGTGCTCAAGATTTGTTAGATTTCTCTGTTGAATATAAAGATGAAAATGATTTATTTCATTGTCCAAATGAAAGCATAAATAATACTCCTGCATTCGAAGAGGACATCATTCATAACTTTGTTTCGGACAAAAATCATGTATATGAACAACTAGAAGCAACAATTACTATTGTTCCTGAAAAGGATATTTTTAACAATTATATTCTTGATGACATTATTGTTTTAGAGGTCGATCATAGGTATGAAGGGAAACCTGTTTTTGCTGAATATTCTAGTGATGATGAGCAGCAAAATTATCCTATGTTTGATCACTATGAAGATAGGGAGTATGATGCAGAGGTTGGCCTTGTCACAGAAGACATAACCCAAAGATTTGACCAGGAGCAACCCTTAATTGAGGCACATGAAGAGATCGTTTATACATAGCCAGAAGTAAATCAACAGTCATCAGTGGATCAATAGCCACCTACGTCAATCCTTCTTCCACTTGTACCCACAGTTTACAGTAATCAACTTGAAGTGGAAAAAGAATTATGCTATCAGTCCCATGTGTTTTGTCACCATTGTTATGACCCTGTAGGGGTGTATATGGAGTTTTATTTCTCAAATGTTTTGGAACCTGTAAACTTTATTGTGTCAGAAAAGTCAGAGGAGATATAGGAAATGTTTTCAAACCATTGTCATATTCCTTTTGTCTGATGTCAATCATTGGCATTATAAAGACTCATGTCAACAAGTTACTTGAATGGATTTGGTGGAAGTTTGCCTTCACCTAGCCCATTGTAAAAGTCAATTACCTTAGGTTTTGTACATAAATAAGCTCCATCAAGAGAAGGTGTGTTTGCTTTTTGTTTGAAAGAAGAGTAATATAAGTTCTCAGTATGTTGTCTTCAGCACTATGCATCAGAGCATGACTCCACAAGCCCAAAGGATAAGGCACTGAAACTACAAGAGTTCTTAGAGCCTCACAGGAAGGAATCTATCCCCCATGGAGCCTATGTTAGCACAAGAATTTGCAGCTAGAAGAGGCCTAAATATCAGATTTTTGGGTTTTTGCTAAAGTGTTAACCCCTCAGTGGTAAAGTGCACAACCTACTATACTTCCAAGACACCTAAACACAATGGGTTTGACATTATAAAAGACCACCAAATGCTCTGCACACATTCAAGATTAAAGGAACTGTGTTTTGACATTGCTACCTAAACCTGCACACAGGCACAGCATAAGTGGTGCTACCTAATATTTCTGGCAGAAAACGAATTGTGCAGAGTTATTTTACCAGTTTTTAGTGACTAACTTGAAACTTGGATTATGAACAATTGAAAAGGTATTTTTGAAAACTGGAGGAGTTTTTTGTTCATAACATGCAAAATAACAAAAACCTCTCTCGGTTTTTCAAAATGTTATATTTTTTAAGATATATTAGACATAGAATTGGCACTACCCAACTGTTTTACAGCGGCGCTGCCTAATTTTCTGTAGCGACCATAGTTTTGATATTCGCCTTGTTGGGAGGTTGCCACATGTCAAGGAGGATTAAAATAGCTTCTCAAGGATCAGTTAGATGTTAAGGGACACCTGCACCTAAGATTTAGCTCCATAAAAGGCCTCGTGCATGAGGTGGAAACATTTTATTAATGACTTCCAACAAATTCCTGAAAATTAGCAGTTTGTTGGATTTTTGTCTCTTTGATTGTTGCCACCTATGTCCAAGGTTTAGAATCCAATGGAGGAGATGGGATTCGACCTCCTAAGGTTATAAGGATGCTATTTTATATTTAATGAAGGAAATATCTCTTGGAGAAGAGGATTCATGAGCCAGGAGAGGCTGAGAGGCTCTGTTTTCGTACTTTGACAGAATTAATTTGAAGATAGCCTATCTTATCATTTTTTGTGTTAAGAATTCATTTGCAGAAGGAAGTGATGTTTAGCTATGTTTTTTCTTTGTTTTGACTCTTAAACTTTATTCTTCTTTAGCAGAAAGTGTGAGAGGATTGCTTAGGAGGATCCTTTGAGATCTTCTACCTTGTGTGTTGCTAAATCTCTTCTGAAAAGGATCTTCATATTATGGTTCTTCTTCTACTGTATAAATAATATGCATGAAAAGGATATTCATGTCATTTTGTTTGTGGTTCTGTGTTTTCTCATAAAATTCTTCCACCTGAAATCCTTGAAAGGCTAAGAATTGCTTTTGGATGATATATTTTGTTGCATATGGAAGATGATTTGCAGGGATAGATTCATATGATTTTGTGAGTCAAGCAGATAGCTTTCAGCCCTACTTCTCTCATAATTTCAAAATCAACTTTGTTTTCATATTTCTTGATGTCTAAGGCTTACCCCTATGCAGTCATGGGGTGACTCCTTACGCTAACATGATCCATGCTCACAGTAAGCAGAAGGTTGTTGCCACATCTGTGGCCTCTACACAACGCTTCTCCTTACAGTAGAAGCAAGTGGATGAGTTCATGGAAGAATATAGAGACATATTCACCTCACCTACAGGGGTACTGACACACTACCAAGTCAAGCATCCAATTGATCTAACCCCCAATGCACCTCTACCTAATGGACCAGTCTATTAGCGCTCATTGATGGAGAATGAAAAAATCAAGCATCATATACAAGAGATTCTTCAAAAGGGGCACATCAAACCCAGCTCCTCCCCTTGCGGAAGCTCGATTGTACTAGTGCAGAAGAAGGACAGGACTTGGCGACTCAACATTGATTACAGAGCCTTAAACAAAATCACAGTCAGGAACCGCTACCCCATTCCCAGGATTGATGACCTTCTTGACCAACTCAAGGGGGGAAATTTATTCAACAAGATTGACCTGAAGTCTGGCTACCACTAGGTTCCCATCAAACCAACTGATGTTTGGAAGACAACCTTCAAGTCTAAAGAAGGTCTCTATGAATGGCTAGTCATGTCCTTTGGCTTAACAAATACACCAGCCAATTTCATGAGGTTGATGGACGATGTATTGAGACCCTTCACCAAATCCTTTGTGGTATTATATTTGGATGACATCCTCATCTTCAGCAAAATGTGGGAGGAGCACATGCATCATATTCAGTAGGTTTTGAGCACTCTGCGACAGCACAAGCACTATGCCAACTTGGAAAAATTCTCTTTTGGCATGAACACGGTCCAATACCTGGGCTACATTGTTGGTGAGCATGGGGTACATGTTGATCCAACTAAGATCCAAGTCATTCGTGACTGGCCAACCCTGACCACACTGAACGAGCTTCGAAGCTTCTTGGGACTTGCCAATTTCTATCGACGGTTCATGTTGGGATTCTCCCATATTCCATGGGCCCTCAACCAGGTAACCAAGGGCGGTGATAGGGCCAAGTTAATGTGCAGGAAGGAGAAAAAACGAGCATTCGATGATTTGAAACATCATTTGTGCTCATCTCCAGTACTCTCCTTGATCGATCTGCAACAACCATTCAAAATTGAGACTGATGCATCTGACTATGTTGTGGGCGCAGTTCTCACTCAGCACAGGCATCTGGTGGCATACCATAGTGAGACACTCTCCGATATTATCCAGAAATACCCCACCTATGACAACGAGATGTATTCCATTGTACAATCCTGTCGTTAATGGAAACATTACATTCTAGGGGAATAGAAGATCATACACACTGATCACAAGCCTCTGCAATTCATACAGACACAGGGGAAATTGCAGAACGACCACCGTCAGAAGTGGTCCACCTACCTGCCACAGTTCCGTCTCAACATCAAGTATAAGACATGTATCTCCAACCGTGTCACTGACTGCCTCAGTAGGCCTCATGTGGCTGCACTCACCACTGTGCTCCATTCCTGTGCACATGAAACATCAGAGTGGCCCCAACTTTACCAGCAAGATCCAAACTTCTCCACCACATATCAGCTCTTGGGTACAGGTGCCACTGTCACTGATTTTCACATTTAGGATGGACTCTTATGCCACCTAGTCCATCTCTGGGTTCCTACAAGCAAGCATGCAAAGTTGATTTTGGAAGCCCACTACAGTCGGGTGGCAGGACATTTTGGCATAGAGAAAATTGTGGTCGTTCTTCAGAAACATTCTTATTGGCCAAAACTTTGATAGGATGTCATCAAGTATATCAAATCTTGCACTACCTGTGCCATTGCCAAGCCATCCATCAAGCAGCAAGGCTTATACACCCCTCTTCCTATTCCCGAGAAGTCAATTACATGTCTGGTTTATCGTCCACCAAGCACGAACATGACTGCATGTTTGTAGTTGTTGATCGGTTTTCAAAGATGGCCATCCTCGTAGCCTGTAAGAAGAATGTCACAGTGGAAGATACTACCAATTTCTTCTTCGAACGAGTTTGGTTCCACTTTGGGATACCACATACCATCATCTCCGATCGAGACAACAGGTTCCTCAACATTTTTTGGTCGAGTATCTGGTCTTTTTTGGACACCAAGATCACAAAATCCATTGGTTTCCACCCCCAAACCAATGGCCAAACCGAGGTCGTCAATCGGATTATTTGTGCACATCTTGCACATGTACAATTCTAATCATCCTCATACATGGGACAAGAGTCTAACATATGTCCAACACAGTTACAACAGGGCTCTCCATAGTTCCACTAGCCATTGCCCATTTCAGGTGGGTCTGGGATTCCAACCCTTGGGACCCATTGATGTTGCACTTCCTCTTGCCACTGCACAGACAAACTCTTCCCCTGATCATTTTGTGATCGACAAAGCCACCATATTCATTGAGAATATTCAGCACATCCACCAACAGGTCTAGGAGATTTTTCATAAATCCAATGCTAAGTACAAGCAGCGCCATGATAAACATAGAGTACCACACCAGTTTCAAGTTGGCGACAAAGTTTGGTTACATTTGCAAAAGGAGCATCTCACCGGGCCCCATCAGAATCTTTGCCCAATTTATTATGGACCTTACACTATCACCAAGTTTTTGGGTAGCAATGCTTTTGAGCTCAGCACTCCACCCTTCCTTCGTCTGCATCCAGTATTCAATGTGGATCTCCTTTGGCCATATTTTCCACCATTATTGGACACCTCTGAGATCTTCGAACAACTGACACAAATAGATCTCAACCCTGACTGCATGGAACAAGCATCCACTGATCAGATAGTGGACACAGATTTCAAGGGCACTCCCCAGCAGCAGATCCAACTTTATCGGGTTGTCAAGGTAGGGAAACTCCTACACCAAGAAAAGTGGCTCACCCGGGGCCAAATATAGCAGAAGTTTCCTCACCTGATGGGGGAATTAAACACAATGGAGACCATTTCTTCCTAAGGGGGGGAGGATTGATCCAGGTGGATATTGGTGGCAACCCACCTATTCCAACTGGCTCCTCCTGTCTTCTTTTTATTCAGCACGTCTTTCTGTAATGCTTTATAATTGTGAGTTCTACACTTCTACAGTTGTTTGAAGCCTCACACATTTTCCAGGTGGATACAGGTGGCCTCTCACCTAATCCAACTGGTGTATTTTGTATGTTTTCATGTCAGCACATCTTGTTGTACTTCTAGGGATTTTTTATGGCCCTGAACATTGTTTTTTTACTCGTCGCAGTCAAACTTTAAATCAAGTCAGATTCTAATGACAGAATATGTAGATCTTTAAAATACCTTTCCAATGGGCTATCACGCGCCTAAAATGGAGGTCGTATGCAAAAGTTACAACCCTAGGAAGTTAAGATACCAAATTACAACAACTTACCCATAGGGCCCACATGACTTTTAGCGTTTCACCTTCTAGGGTTAGGTTTTTGGATGTCTAGGGTTTCGACATTCATGGGTAATATGAAAAGGGCCTCTGGAGCCTCATTGTAATTCATTCTTCTCAAACAGATGCAAGTAGTAGCCACATCTCTTCTCAGAGATAGCTACCACCATTCGAGAAAGTTTCAGTTCTGTAGTTTTACAGTTTCATCCTATTTCATTATTTAATAGAAGATATTGTTCACTCGATATTTGTGTTATTCTTCATATATCTTTGTTTATTGTATTCAGACTGATAATCAATTTGTTTCTCTCCTAAATCCGGATCATTATCCTGCTCTGTTTTTTTAATATCAGCTAAGGGTTTGTGAATCTGCGTTCGACGTGCAGATTTCTCACTTGATTCAGTTATCTTTTTATTGACTCTCGTCATTTTTGACTTGGGTATGGTTTGACTCTAGCTTCAACTTCAATTTTAAATCCAACTTTGACTTATTTTGTCTCACGGATCATCCAAAACGCTCCTCCCGCCCGACGCCAACCTGACTTACTCGCGGTCAGTGGTGTTTGTCAAGTTAACTTATTTCATTTCTTTAAGAAGTAATCCCAAGCTTCTTTGGTGTCTTTGCAGTTAGCTTCCAAGAATTCTTCCCAGTTTTCTAGTATTTCTCGTCAATTAGAATTCGGGACAGGATCTTTCAAAGGGGGTTCATACTCAATGATGTCACTAACTCCCTTATCTAGGAGGAATTTATGCAATAGAGAAGGGATGTTACAAAGAAACCCATCATGTAACTCGGTGTAGAATTTATTCTTGAAAGTCTAGAATGACTATCTATCTTCAACTACTTGATCTTCAATATAGGCTTTTACAATTCTTTCGAACCACTCGTTTAGATTTGTTCTTCCTTCATTGATGATTTTTGTGCATCAACTGCTCATCTGGAGTGAGTTTGTGCATTAAAACGAGTGATGTATTCATATAGTGCTTCTGGTATAGCCTCCAAGAATGTCTCGTGTGTTTCTGAATAGAAGTGTGTATGAGCCTCTACCAACGTCAGTCACTTTCTTCGTGTGTAATATCTAATGTCTGCTAAAGTTAACATCTATGTGCTCCTTTATTTAATGCATGCCTGAGTTCAGAACTACCGTAAATTAAACCAATGTTGTAATCAGGGGGAAAGTATGAAAAGTCACAAGTAGATCCTTACATAGAGAAATACACATTGTAGCATCATATATAGAAGCATACAAGCATACATACAGACATACATAATAGTGGGAGAACCATTAAATAATTTTATTAGATATGGCCAAAATGACCTCTATATTTCCATTACATAATGATATATATATATATATATGTGTGTGTGTGTGTGTGTGTGTGTGTGTGTGTGTGTGTGTGTGTGTGTGTGATGTACAATTACTAGTCGATTACATTAATTGATGCATCGGTCAACTCCAACTACCTATTCCATTGAATTCCTTAACCGACTCCTACAGTCGACTCGACTGGGGGGTCTAGTCAGAAAAGTCGACTAGCCCCTACAACAACACACAAGGCCTTCAACTGCCAAAATGAAGAGAAAGGGGGAAAGAGGATCCCTTTGATGAATTCCTTTGGAAGAATTGAAAGTGGTCGAAGGTGAATCGTTGACCAAAATGGAGAAAAAAGAAGAGTATATGGGATTCGTTATCTAAGCAATCCACGACTTGTAGAAGCCAAAGTTGCAAGAGTTTGTGTTAGAAATGACCATTTAATTCTATCATAGGACTTGGACGTGATCTATTTTTATAATCATTCTCAATGACTTGGAATACTTCAAAGAGTGGATGGTTTTGCGTGCTAAGATGATACCATCCAAGATTTTCCTACCTTCAACATAACATCCACATTCTGGAGAGACGAGTTTATATAGAATAAGCTTGATCCTTGCAGTAATAGTTTTGGAGATGATCCTCTAAATAACATTGCAGAGCGATATTGGTTGGAACTTATCAACAAAGTTGGGGGCCTAGTATTTAAGGATAACAATTAGAAAAGTGGAGTTAAATGCTTGAGTATTGTCCCAAAAGTTCAAGAGTCTTTCACCACTTGCCATATTTCCCCTCTGATTATGGGCTAGCAGTTTGGAAGAGTTATGTGGTGAATTCATTCGAACCTGGGGCCTTATTTAGATGGGAGTTATTTGACTATGCTAGAGACCTCCTCATAACATATTGGTCTCATTAGACTATTTTTTCTCTGGTGTGACCAGGGCTGGTATGTTCCTTAATATTTTGGTTATCGCTTCTTCTCTTTGTTTTTGTTGTTTCGTTAGAATCCGACTGAAGTGTGTTCTCAGTTCCTCCTCAATGTCCTTTTGTGTTCTTAGAACCTCCATGTCTCCACTCATAAGGATAGAATGTGATTGTGAGTACTTTGATTGATCATGGAGTTGTGAAAAAACATGGTGTGTTTGTCTCTCTCTTTAAGCCATCTTATTCTGGATTTTTTGTGCCACAAGATTTCTTCCTACTTCTCCCTCGTGTATAATTCTTTATAGATTTGGTGTTCCTATGTTGTATTATGTTCAAATATACCTTCCTGGATTATCTTTCTTCCATCCTTTTCATCTATGTTTCCAGTTTTTGTTGGGCTTCAAAAGATATTCCCAAAGATGTTTTCGATCTGTTGTTTAATTTGTTGTTTTATATTCTTTAATTTTTGGTTAAGTGGGAACACCCTAGTACCTTGGCATATCCCGCATTATGACCAACATATCTGGAGATTGGGCATAAAGTCTAGGTGGTCAAGCCACAATATTTCAAATCTGAAGGGATTGGGTTTGGGGGTTGAAAGATCACTCCATGGAAGCAGGATGGGCTACTGATCAAAGCTTGTGAAGGGGAGCATTTAAAGTGAGAATTTGGGTTTGCTCAGCTATAAATATTTAGAGATGAGGAAGTGGTTTAGTCTGACAGATACCTAGTGGGTTCCTCCCCGCTTGTTACTCTACATGTGGTTTCCATTTATAGTGTGGAGGTCAATTAGCCCCATCTTGCCCAATATTTATTTGAATAGTATGTGCTATCACACAAGTTGTAGGCTGGGTGAAGCCCGGCCCAACCACCAAATGGAAACAACTAACAGAGCACCTACCCACTATCACCTTAGGCAGGTGTTCCCTTCACTTTAGAGGTGAAGTGGTCACCTCAAGGGGGAAATATCGGTGACCCTAGGGGGGAATGAGATGGAAAGTGTGATGTATGAATGAATTCCCCTATAGGTCAAGTTTTTATGTGTGGATAATGGATTGAGTAAGGTATTTACGGTATCCAAGAGTTTCCAAGAAGTAGTAGACCTTGAAAATGTTGATTGTGCATGCCCGAGACACAAGGAAAACAACAATACAAGCCCAAGTATATGATGGAAAATAAAGTTGATATTATTGTCCCTAATTGCAACAGTTAGTAAAAGTATATATCAGTAATAAAAATGGCAATGAATGCTGCAAAATAAGTTGCTAAAATTCTAGTTGAAAGAGCAAGAGATAAACTAGAAACAACTAGATCAACCAAAGTGAGATAGCATTAGACTTTAGCAATGAAAGAAGGTTGTAACAAAATGTGTTTGCAGAAATATTTTGCATCCTTATGGTTGTAGAAAACTTGTTGTTACATCAGTGAATTCAACCACCAAAACTCACAAATAATCCACCCAAAAGTTGTGCTAGACCAAGTAGATAAAAATGGAAAACTCTTAGTTAATTTTGACGGTTGAAAAGGCAAGTTATAAGTGAAAGAGTGTTAGGGTTTCTGTAGCCCTAATGGATGAGGATGAAATTTTATAATGTTAAGAACCTAAATAGATCTACAAATATAATCCCACAAATATTAAATACACTATAGATCGACAAAGCAAGATAGAAGAAACCACACTTTATTATATCAAAACCCTTGAGGTAGAGCAACACCATACAATGGATCCTATTATGGAAGGGATCCTCTCCTGTTCACTTGCCTCTTTGAGGGGTCTTCCTCCTATTGAGTTACCACTCCAAATACAGTACTTCTCTTCATGCCCCCTTACATTGCTTGAACCCCTTTAAATAGTGCTACCATCACCTAAGAACATTTTAGAGGAGGAATCTTCTAGAAGTAGAACCTTCTAAGAATTCCTCTTACATTTATTATATCTAACTACCATAGTG
>SNQJ01S0056557.1:71251-82853 GCA_010110895.2 Picea sitchensis | reverse complement strand
CCATGGATAAGTGTGAACCATAGTGATGAAGTAGACTAGAGAACCAGGGTCCCATTGAGAAATCAAAGCCACCATGTTGAAGTAGTCCAACCGCCATTGTAAACCAGGGTCCCATGTCCAAGTGCTCATGTGAACTCCACACGGAAGATATCGGCACCCAATAACCAACTGAAAATAATGATCCCAATACTGACACTTATCATGTGGATCCAAATTAGAATATCAAGCCACATAGTGGGAAAGGGTCAATGTTGAATCTGGAAGGAAAAATACTATTGTAGAATATGCAGGCTGGATGTTGGTAATCATAACTAGCTCCTGATGTGGGAAATTGATGTTCTCTACAGAAGGTGGAGTAGAGTCATCAAATAAAATATGGAAGTGGTTGTCATCCCAGAAATGACAACTATCCATTTATCAATCATCGCAATCAGCCTCAAAAGCATATCAAGCATATATTTCTTGATTATATTCATCTCTGAGGTCCTCCATAATAAATATCTCCTGCATGCTATCCAATGAATATTGAATACTGTGAAAACTATCATTGAGGCCGTCTGTGAGGGCATCTACAAAGTCATCCAATCTGTCATTCAATGTGTCAAACAATTGGGCTTTGAATGTTTAAGTAATATGTAGAATTTATTTGAGGGTTTGAGAATAAATAGCCATCTGAGAACCCTATGAAAATTTATGAACTCTTCATTCCGCCACCATCACGAAAAAACCCAAAAAATAGAACAATAAATTACTGCAGAAAATTGCGGCGTTTTCCAGAAAAAAACCCTGAAAAACTGTTGAATTTAAAATGCTCATAACTTCACTTCTCGGACTCCGTTTCAGTTGATTTTTTTTTTAAATTGGGTGAAATTGTGAGAGGAACTCATATCTGTAATTTGTTTGGGCAAATTCAGCCTCCAGATACTACAAAAAAAAATATAAAAAAATCGTGTCGTCATCTACGGAAAAAACCCTGGAAATTTGCAGATTTTAAAACTTCAATATCTTGACTTCCCGGACTTCGTTTCAGACGATGTTTTTTTTTAAATTGGGTGTTTTTCTGAGAGGAAATCAGATATACAACCTGTTTCTACAAATTTTTCACAGAAATATACTATATTTTCTGGAATGTCGTGGCCCTCTTTTTTCTTCTCCGAAAAAATAATCTACAAAAATAAAAATATTTTCCCATAATGTCTGCCAAGGAAAGTGCTATGATACCACTTGTTAAGAACCTGAATAGATCTACAAATATAATCACCACGAATATTGAATACACAATAGATCCACAAAGAAATATAGAAGAAACTACACTTTATTATATCAAAACCCTTGAGGTAGAGCAACACCATACATATTATGGAAGGGATCCTCTCCTATTCACTTGCCTCTTTGAGGGGGCTTCCTCCTATTGAGCTACCGTTCCAAATACAATACTTCTCTTTGTGTCCCTTACATTTATTAAACCCCTTTATATAGTGCTACCATCACCTAAGAACATTCTAGAGGAGGAATCTTCTAGAAGTAGAACCTTCTAAGAATTCCTCTTACATTTATTATATCTAACTACCCATTTATTATATCTAACTACCATAGTGGGCCTTACTTAATAATATAGTGGACCCAGTCCACCTTATATGAATGGCCTCCACTATTATCATTATGGGCCCTCTAGGCCCCCCCACTACCTCTCTATCTACCTAACATATAACAACAACAAAAATTACCCCTTTATAGGGGATGCCCTAGTGGCTAAGAGGTTCTTTAGGCACAAGGAACAAAACCCAAATTGCAGAAAGTTGAAATGACGAAAATTCATGTTTCCCAATGCACTATTTTATTTATCCAATGAAAAATAATCATATTAGTGCCTTTAAAATTGGGTAAATGGAGTCTTAGAATACATATTTAGGTCAACAAAGACCCTAGGTGTGTAATCCATTTTACTTTATAGGGTATACTAATCAAACTTGGGGTAAATATAAGAGGGTATACACACTCATATTCCTCCTAGCAACCCTTGCAAAATAAATTGTAAAATTTAGCAAATTAGATGAATCTTAATGGAGGGTGTATCCAACATACTCCTCCTAGTGTTTCAAACAACCATAACCAAGAAAGAGCAAGAAATAACTAACAATGCAGATTTTTCCTTTCCAATTCCAAGAGAGAGAGAGAAATCAAACCCTAGTTTCACCAAGCAAATTCACCATAAGCATCAAGAGAACAATCATCCAAGAGGTGTGCATCACTCCTCCTCATCCATTCACCAAAATATATCACCATAAAACATTTTCACAAGAGAGAAACACCATAATGCCTAAGAATACCGAAAATTTCAGCCAAGTACTTCTCACAATGGGAGAGTTATGTTATGAAATGAGATTCACATGATCTATATTTATACAAAAACCTTAAAACATAGTTTGTCCACTTATCAAGGGTAAACATAATATAAGGGGTCAACAACCCTAATATTACTTCTTGCATCAAATAATAATATTTCATTTTCACTTTAACACAATAGAAACTCTAAAAATAAGATGATGCCACCCCTCTAGAGTACGTTTTGACCACTCGAGCAAGTCGTTGGAGAGGAAAATGTAGGTCGTTGGGGCTCCTTGAGCCTACTCATCAAGTTCTAGGCTCAATCCATGTCTCCTCTGGTGAAAATACGCTAAGTTTCAATGTGCAATAACTTCATCACCATCAAACCCCCTCAAACATGATGTCAACTCTCAAAAGATGAGGGTGTGCCTCTCCTAAGCAAGCCATTTGGATACTAAGGGTTGGATAATATCCTCCATGATGCCATGTAAGCCTCCAAAGGCATGTATCTATGATCCGATGTGTGGGCCTACAACATCCAACCTGTGGGCTCATTGCCCCATGGAATCCCAAGCTACGTTTGTTCTCCCAAAACTGGCCACCAATCAAGGTTATGGAAAACAAAAGGGTACTCCCTCCAAAGATATCATGTCAAAGATATCATGAAAATTGTAAACCACATCTAAACATGTGCATCAAAACTACCTCATAAAATTAAACAAATGCTCAAAAACCCTATACGATTTTCCAAGTTTAAGTATGGGAGGGGTGTCATAAAATCCTCAAGTAGGGGATGATCCCAAGGATGGCATTTCAAGGTCATCTAGTGGATGATGACGTGGAAAGGGTTTAGAATTCATTGGTCGATGATTTTCATGACATACAAGGGCTCGTATTATCTCATTTATGGGTGCCTTTGTAGAGGGTGTGTGGCGCCTTCATTTGCGATGCACTTTTACCAAGCCCGTCTTCTTTCCATTCTTGTATTTCTTTCATGTTTTAAGGAACAAGTTGAAGGCCACTATCCTAGCTTGGTGTCTAGATAAAAGTAATGTCATTCACAAATACCTCATGGAAATGAGAAGGTTGGCTCGTGATGAGACCCCCTTTCTCTCAGTTATGTAACTGAGAGCCATTACCCTGGCTTGGTGACTAGATGATGGTAATGTCATGCTGCTAAATACTCATGATTATGATAGTTTGGCTCGTGATGAGACCTCCAATCCTCCAAATAACCCCTTAAGAATTCACTATCATTTATTTTTCTAGGTCCCCCTTTTCTTACAGATAAGCGTTTCATTTCTTTCTCGGGGATCCTTGGGAAAAGCATCTAGAAGGTCTATATTTAGGATTTTATCATTTTAGCCAACAACAATCCCTCTGGGCCTTCAACCCCTTATTCCCATGAAATGAGGCACATGCCCTTCTTGGGTCACTAAAGGCAAAGGGCCTAGAAGAAGACAATATGATGTGAGTGTAATGAGCAGAAGGTGGTAAGTATGGTCGGGAGTGGTACTACAACCCCTCAAGGGACCCCTAGTCACAAACCTTCCCCAAAATTTGGCCACTTACTAGGAAATATATGACACTCACCAAAGTGAAACAAGGTCAAAGGAATAATTTCAAGGAGGAATTTTATAATCAAAAGCAACTTAAATACAACATGTTTAAATTCCTCATATATTAGGGTGATTACCTGCCGCAATACATGGCTTGTATCGCATGGAGAAAGACCCATGTGCCTTCCAGAAGCTATCTGGTGTGGTGGATGCATTGAAAATGGATCAGAATGTGGTGATAGAGTGGGCTTCCATATGTGAAATTGGACACCTCTGGTCATGTGGTCTATCTTCACTCCATATCTGCAACCTGAGGGCCTCGAGACATGATCTCCTTAGTTATCCCACAAAATTGATAACAATATGTTATCTACATCCAACCTTCTTAGGCCTCCTTTTTTTTCTTCAAGGGACATGATTAGATTGAAGTCTCCCCCTAAAATCCATGGTTGTTTTTATCCCCCAGGGCTACTAAAGAGTCCAAGAAATGGTATTTGAGCATCGAAATTAAAGGACCATAAACATTTGTGATAAATCTTATATCTCATGTTTCTCGAATTCTGTAGACAAAAAAAATATAATTCTTTGAATATTGAAAATATTCTAGGATGATTTCTGTGGAATCCCATAACATAGCTAACCCCCCTGCAAATACCTTTTCTTCTACCAACATTATCTCATTGTACTTCCAGCAATGGTTAGCTATACAAATCATATTGTTCTTGTTACATTTTGTTTCTTGTAGGAGAACTATAATTGGTTTTACCTGTGTTATGTACCTTTTCAAGTAGGCGTTGCTTACATGGGGTGTTGAGGCCTATTATATTCCATAATATTACTTTCATTATTAAAATTTGGGTTGGGATGAGAATTATTAACGTGGGAGCTCTGTCATTTGTCCCAAGTCCACCAATAGCACTCCTTCTTCCTCTAATTTCCACTTGGTTGTTTTGCATCCTTGCTTTCTCTTGTCAACATTCTCGTTGGATGCATTTTTCATTAGATTGGTTTATATACCTAGTCATCCTTGTGGGGGTTTGTTTTGTGATGTGATAGACACTTTTCCTATTCTCTTTAAGAGGTTTTTTTGTAACTTTTTGAGATCTACCTTTGGTATCTGTGATATGGCTTGTTCACCATGAATGACTATGAGAGCTAGGAAATGTAGTTCAATTGCATCTTCCTCCATGTTATCTTGTTGTTCCTCTTGCTTGCTTTCTTGATCTATTTCTCCCTCTCGGTCCATATTTTGATCCCCTTCAACCCCTATGGAATTATGGAATTTGACCTCCTCTTGTTTTTTTCTCTATCGTTTCAAATATTTTTTCCTTTTTGTTGTTTTTTTATCCTCAACTTGATTTTTTCTGTTGACTCCTTCATAGTTGGTACATCCCCCATCATCTCTACTAGCATTTGGAAGTTATTACTAATGGATGCAGGTGTTGTATATGTGGGGATATTCATTTTTCACCTTGATTTTATTTTACTGGAGACTTTGGTGACCTTCTTGGTCAATTTCCTCCTTTCCTTTGTCATTGTTTCTTGTTGTGTTCAATGGGCAGTCACATAGCAGATGGTCATGCTCATGAAATTTGAGACACTTGAATGGTATGTGTTCATAGTCCAATGGTTGGATCCATTCTGAGTCTTGAAATTTTATGCTTATGGATTCTAGGGAGGCTCTCGATACATCCACATACACATATATCCGAGTATATGAGGTGTATCACCCTTGTTTCATGACCTCGTATATTTTAATGAAGGATCCTACGGTGTTTCCTAAGCCCTCTAATGTTTCTTTGTCCTAGAAATCTTAAAGAAAGGACTACATTCTTATCCATACCAAACCGGTTGTAAATTCCTCTTTCTCCAGACTGAATCTTTCCAACCAGTATTGTAGGTGTAGCCCCGTGAAATTAAAAAAAATGCAAACCTTCCTCAAAGACTCTTTCACGTGTTGGTTGTGGAGCCTGATTATCTTCTTCATTAAGAGGTTTGTTTCAGCCGTTCTTGGACCCCATTCCCTAACGCGGGTGTGGGGGGTCTTGCCCCCCCAAAACTATCACTGGGAGGATCCATGGGGGTGGATACAATTTTTGTATCGCCCCCCCCTAGCGGGGAATTCGAGGGCAGCGCCCCTGAAGCAAAATATTGGGAAAAAATTGCCTTGTAAAATATTGTAATTTTGTAGTCAATCTGGACCATTCATTATAAGGTCACGGATCTCATGGTAGAAGTTATTTTAGGGTTTTTTTCCCAAGAAGGAAACCCTCTCTAAATGAGGGAGTTGTATTGTGTCTATGTATTATTGAAAATATTGTATTCTGAGAGGAGACTGTGAGAGAAAGGAGAGGAAGTTATAGCGGGCATGTTGTAGGTTGTATCCCTTCATTTTGTTGGATTATAAAAAGAAATGACCTAGCAATTTCTATGGTGGACGTAGCCCACACTAGGTGAACCATGTATATCTGTGTCTTTAGTGTATTGTGTATCTTTTATGTTTTATTTTCACATTTTTTTTATTTAATTCTCCGTGACCCTATTTTTCTAACATCGCAATACTCCAGGCATGAAAAAAATGATGTGAAGAATCCCTTTGCACCCAATTCCAGGTTGATTCGTCCCTTTACCTTCCATTTGGATGTCTTCCAACCTATAAGGGCTTTTTTTGATGGCCATATACCCATAAATTTCCCTATGATGGCATGATCCTTCATGTACTGAACATATTTTCCAATGTCGGAGGAGGTTACTTCACACTTAGGAATTTTTGGTGTCTTGGTTAAACATTCATTTCGAGGCTTTCCTTTCATTTTCTCCTTTGTTGGATCTATTTAGTTTGATACCTCTGTTCCCACCAAGCGTTTCCCTACCCCACCCATTTCCAAAGGGGAACTATAGCCACTAATTTGTGCTTTTCCTTTGGTTGTGTCCTTAAAGGACCGCATGACCATCGTGTCCTGAACTATGAATATCATCCCTGACAAGCCTCCTTTCCTCACACCTAACATCATACCTTGAACTATTATGACTGAAGCTTCGAATTAAAAACCATAGTAAATAGGTTATTGGTTATGTGTCTTCCTCCATCCTATGCATTAAAGTGGTACAAGTGCGACAAATATATAGAGTTTAATATAGCCATAATTTATATTTTAGGTAGAATGATCATTTCTATTCTAGGTAGAATAAAATTTACATTATTTAGGCATCTTTTACACTATTGTATATGCATATCATGATAAATATGCCTTTTCAAAATAATCCCAAACTAAAACTTCACCTACAAATAGAACCATAACTAGGTTCATACACAAACAGACTCAAAACAAGTTATGGATAATGTTTTAGTTAGAAATATAAGCTTAATACAAACCCAAAAAAGTACTACTTTATTGTTCCCAGCATGATTACTCTAAAAAAAAGTAACAAAATAAACTATTAAGATTGAAACTAAACAAATTGATTTGATATAGATAGAACTCCATCTAATGACTCCTCCATATGCATGACCCTTACCTACATTTGAAGTCCCTAATTAGAAAGACCATATGCCTCTTAATTTAATTCCCTTAAGACATGGATGAAATTGATTCTTTCAAAGAGAGAAACTATATATTTTAATTTCCCCCCCAATGGCATTAAATAAACATTTTGAATCTGTAAATCTCCTTTCATCCAATTTGTGACAAGTGAGGAATTTTCAAACACATGAAGTTGTTCAACTCCTTTTTCTATAGCCAAATTTAATAAGCACCTTAAATCCATCAATTCAACTATGTTGTTAGAGCTATAACCTAGACCTCCTTTGTATTTAATAAAATGATCGTCAAAAACGTAAATAATATATTTAGCACTACATAAGTCAGGAGGACCTTATTTATCCCCATAAAAAATACCCCATGCATAGGAATTGTCTATCAATAGATCACCTACTTTCTTACCTCCATTTTGCCTCCTTGGAACAAATCATAAACCTAGGAATACACTTGAAATGTAGGCATTTTTACCCCCCAATTCTAGGGCTAATTAGAGGAGAATTTTTCTCCATGATCCACATTCTAAACAATAGTTATGATGATGTCATCCCAAAATCTCTACAGAAAATTTCCCATAAATTCCTTCCATTACATGCTCAACTCATCTCACTCGGATGATATAATGCATTATACATCGAGGTATATTGTTCGCACACACTTCATATCGAGTGATAATGTTAATGTGTAGGGCATGAAAATGGTGATCATGGGTTGAATTGGATAATGAATCATGATGCTTTGAATTTGTACTTTTTTCCTTGTTTCACCTTATTGTTCGTCATCATGTCCTAGTTTAGTGTTGTCACTCTTGGGTAAAGTTTTACTATTGGGGGGCCTTAATGGGGGTAACATGTCCATATCCCTTACCATGAATAACATATTACATCCATGTTTTATCCATTTTCCTTTCTTTTGGGTTGGTTGTTATATGTATCCCACAAAGGTTTGTGCTTCATAATCCCATGAGAAGAAGGGGTTTGAATTCTCGATGTTGATGCAACTTTATAAAAAATGATATAGAAAGAGAAAAATCCCTAATTCAAAATGCAAGGAAAAGAAACAAATGTGAAAAGAAAAGTATTAAAAACCAAGAAAGAAATGAAGCATGAGCTCTACCCCCTTTCTAAGAGGCCATCACCCCGAGTCCTATGCAAATGCCAAAAGCCAAAAAAGTTTAAAGATATAAAAAAAAAAGGAAAACAAGGGTTTAGAAAGACACAGTGTTGAGGAAAGGGTACCTTGTTGTCTGAGCACTCCCTCTACAAAGGCACTCATGAGGATGACTATCATACATGGCCTTGCATGTTAATGACATCCACCCCATGAAGTAAACCTCGATCCATACCACATACCATTGCACATACTTCTTGATGGTTTCCTTGGGACATACTTCTTAGCCTAGGTATCGACACACCTAATAAGGGGTAATAATGATCCTCCCATACCTAGACTTGGAAAATTGTATAAGTTTGTAAGCTAGTGTGAAGTTTGAAAATTATGAGATCTATCTAATGGCTTTTGTATTGGCATGAATCCTTTATGATGCATTGGACCACATGAGACCCTCCTAAGACGATGGATTGCACATAGTCAAATGTTGACATTAGGATCCTTTGGAGGATATGAGGGGCTACTAGCACACTTTTATGGAGGCCATCCCCATCACTTGAGAGAGGTTATTCCACACTTCTAGCAGGATGTTGAGCCTTTTGATGACACGGATCTCTTAACGAGACACCCTAGCACACATGGGGTATGACATTGAGCTCCTTGATGATGGGATGTTGCATGTCAATGATGACTTGATGGGACATTCCACCTTATTTAGAGGACGTTGGACCTTTCCTTGAGGACGTTTCATTTGGAGAGATGATGTATCACATTTCCATTGATGATGGGACGTTTCACTTGGATGATGGGACATTAAACCTTTTGATGATGGGGCACCTTGATGTGATGTTTTGGGATTCTTGATAACTATCGAGTAAAATATATGCTATCTAATTCAACATTAAATTGTCAACCCGGGGCTCGTAAGCTTCAAGGTGCCAGCACTATATATGCAAGTCTAGAGCTCTAATATAGCCTGGCCTAGCCTATTCTAATCCAATCTAATTCCAATAAACTCAAATAATGAAGAGCTTTAAACAATTATAGAATTATGAACTAATTACCCTAAGCAACTTCAAACAAGGAATTGATGGACTATTTCTAAATAAGCAAATAGCAATCTATTTTAAAGTTAGTTAATCTATTCAATTTTTTAAAGTAAGCAACAACAAGTAAGCTATCTATTTAATTGAGATTTTATGATCTAAATTGAACCAGTCTTATAATTAAAAATCATATTTCAAAACTCTATTCTTAATTTAATTCTTAATTAAAAATCTTAATTCAAATTCATATTTAGAATGACAAAAAAACACTATGTGCAAATCTATAACTCTTGACTAATGCTAATTAGAAATTACAACTCAAATCCCTAATTGGGATTTCATAAAAATGAACTAATCTATCATTAAGAATCATATTTCAAAATTAACTAGAATGCTTTTAAAAATCAGAAATCAAAATTCATTTCTATCCTAACACACTGAAGAAAAATTGACAAGTGAAATAGTCCTACAGAGAGTATGTGCAATTGCAAGTAAGCCTATCTAAATTAATACTCTATCAAAATTGAAACTAACCAATTTAATCTATCAAAACTACAAGTAAATCTATTTAAATTAGTACTCTGTCAAACTATCAAAACTAAAGCAAAGCTACAAATAAACTTTGTCAAAAGAACCAATCTAAACTACTACTTTGTCGAAGTTATCAGATCTAAAGTAATTAATCAAGACTTAAATGAAACTATCTAAATTAGTATCCTGCAGGATGATTCATAGATAAGAAATAAAATACACAACATGATAAATAACCAGCTCCTATAAGCAATCTGCAATTTAAAGAAAGACAAATTAGACAATCAATTTATAATTAACATGTACAGTAACTGAAACTAAAAAATGCATACAACAAAGAAACAAATAGAAATTCTAACTAAGAAAATAAAATAAATACACGATATATATCTATATAGTCACCCAGACCACTGGTGCCCCCCCCAATAGGTTGTGGCTACCCTTCAACGACAAGATGCAGTCACAGAATTAACATGGCATTGATATTAATCATGAACAAAGTTTTAAAGCAAAATCAAAATAATTTTTGTGTGTATGTATACAAATCCATTTTTCTTCCTGACATGGACAACATGTATTTATAGAGTGTTTACAGAGCTGAGAGGTCGACCTCTGATCCTCTCAGAATAGTATGTGCATAACAAAATCAGTTACATCATTAAAAATCAAATTCTGTTGAGGAATATTCATTAAATGCTTGAAACAGAGTGAGTAAATAGGCCATGGATCTTGGCATCCTTAATGGTTGGAAGCAAATTCTGGTAGGACATCTAGCAAGAGGGATCTAAAGGGAGAAAAACCCATGTGCTCGAATTTCATAACGATCCCCCGAGATATGCGGATTGCCAACTTCTCTGTGCTCTGAGTGTCGAATGGAGTGTCGGATGGGGTGTTGAAAAAGATCACCTCTCTAGGGTTTTTAAGAGCATGGGCTACAAGGACAAAGACATCAAGAAAATGATAAACAAATCCCTAGATAGAGAAAAGAATGGACCTAAACCACCCAACAACCAACCTCCTGGTACTACAACCTACCTTCCCTATATCTAAGGAATAACTGATAAGATTGTCAATGTAGTGAGAAAGAAAGAGATTAAGACCTCCTTTAAACCCTCAGAAACCATCCAACAAAAAATGAAATCAGTTAAAGATGAACCTGACCATAAGAAATGTAAAGGAGTTTACAAAATGGAATGCTCCTGTAGTAAATGCTACATAGGAGAAATTGGTCGGTCCTTTCAGATTAGGATCAAAGAACATGGAGAAAATATAAAAAAATGAACGTACCTGCACCTATTCTTTAGCCGAACACTCTTTCTCATCCAAACACCACATACGCCTGGAAGACATTAAAATTTTAGCCAAGGAAGATCACTTCTTCAAACGCAGAATCAAAGAAGTTATTGAAATCCTTAAACACCCTAACAACCTTAATAGAGACAATGGCCTAGAAATTAGCAAAAAATGGATCCCTCTGATCCAAGACAGA
>SNQJ01S0056557.1:0-16474 GCA_010110895.2 Picea sitchensis | reverse complement strand
ATTTCAATCTTCATCTACATTGCAAATTTTTATTTTAATCATAGTCTTAACTCTAACTAGCCTACTCTATAAGTTAATTCCTATTGCAAACTTAAAACTGGAGCGGCCATCATGCTTTTGAATCAAAATAGATATGCCTTCATTTTTAATTTATTCATACAACCACAAAAATTTTGCACTAAAAACGACAGTGCCAATGACATGGATACTGTCTTGTACATATCAAGAAATAATAATAAAATTATCATAGGATTACCATTACCAACATACTTACACTAAAATCGACAATGCCAATGACATGGATAGTGTCTTGTACATATCATTAAATAATAATAAACTTATCATAGGATTACCATTACCAACATACTGTGTTTTACATGTCAATAAATAAAAATATTTTATTGTTTGAAATAAAAAATTAATATTTTAAATAATAATATTTTTAAATTTTTTTATTATATATAATTGTATGAAATATTTAAAATTTATATATAAATATTTATTTTATCAAATATAATTTTAAAATTTTATTAAATTAAAAATCATTTAAATTATAATAATTAATTTAATGAATTATGCATAAGCCCTGAACTTTTTATGGCAAGTAATATTGTATTTTTAAAACACTAGAACATAAAAAAATGTATATATAACAATTGGATCGCTAAAAGAAATGTCCAAGAAAAGGCTTGGTTTCGATTGGCTCACCAGGTATAAGCACGAGCCAGTGATACCACCCTCCGTGGGTACGGCCCACGCCGATATATTACGAAAACGGATCACTGCCTAGCTTGGTTCACTTGTGGAAGAATTCTGATAAGTTCAACCGTGTTAAAATTGGAATCGTGCACTGTGTTTCATAATGAATTTTAAATATTTAGCAGTGCCGCCTTATTGAATGCACCGTATTAAATTTTAATATAATAATAAAATTATTATATGATAGTGGAAGAGGTGCATCAAACAGCAGTGGGCCGCACACGCCAAATCGATTTTCAGGACAAAATTTTATAATTAATGGTAAACCTTGAATTTGAATTAAGGGTAAACCTTTTTTTTACAGCAGAAAAAATTGCTCAGAAAGATATGGTTGACAGGTATCTTTGGCCAGGGAATTGGTCTACAAGCCCAGAGAGTTGGCTAGAGATCAAATCCATGAATGGACAGTACATTGAGAATAAATGTTTCCGATCAAGGAAAATATTAGAAATGTTGAAATGTTCAGACAATATTGAGATGTCCTAGAGGATTTTGATAGAATGTGTGGGCTTTTTATGGCCGTTCAGCCATTGGTTATATAGGAGTAGCTCTGCTTTCCCTTGAATTGTTGTTTTTGATAGCAGGTTAGCTTCTCTGTTATACTCACAGGATGTCCTAGAGGATTTTGATAGAATGTGTGGGTCCTTTATGACCATCCAATCATTGGTTATATAGGAGTAGCCCTGCTTTCCCTTGAATTGTTGTCTTTGATAGCAGGTCAGTTTCTCTGTTATATTCAAGGGAAGAATGTGAGAAAGATAGTTTCTTGAAGTAGCTGAAAAGTGATACGATTCTATCTTTCTAAGCCAAGAGGATGATGATATTTAGCTTACCTTGGTGATTTAGCAAGTCAATAATTACCTTGGAATCTCCAATCAAATAAAGATTTTCTATGTGAAACCTGGAAGCCAAGTATAGTGTGGCCCAGACACCTATAAATTCTGCCCTTATATTGGTGCTTGGGCTGCAGCAGAATCCATTTAACGATATAAAATTTGTATTTTGCTTTATCACTCCACCTGCACCACAGAAAGATCTATTTTGTGTGGCTACGCCGTCAAACCAACCTGCAAAGATCTATTTTGTCGAAATGCACAGTCAAACCATCCCGTTGGAATTACAGGTAAACCTTGAATTATGTGAAGTTTACAATAATACATGGAATTTATTAACCAATCATATATTTGAAAAATAAGTTTTTTATTATATTAAAAAAATAAAATTTTCAATTTTATTTAAAAAATTCATTTTTAATTATATCAAAAAATGAAATTTTCCAGTTTAATAAAGATTACTCGCAGTATAATAATAATATATTAATATGATTTAAAATGCAATGCCATTTCAATTTTTTTAAGATGCCTCTTACAATTTTGGAGAGACATTTAAATGTGTTGAAGATATTTGGAAAGATATGAGAATATTTTGGGGAAATATTTAAATGTTTACAAATTATTTGGAAAGATACGAAAATATTCGAACTTACTATTAGTTGGCCATCCCGACCATAATGTTTCATAGGAACTTGGTTAAATAGAATCTAAATACATTTAGACCGACTACCTTCCACGACCGCACCACGAACATCTAACTAGATTTTCTTGCACATGGTTTAGCATTAGTCACGATGGTCGAGATCTTTCTTCCGCTGCCTCTTTACAAATAAAAAATTGCAAGAATAGTTTCGAGACATTAAAAATTACGTGGTTTAGAGACATTAAAAATTAAAACTGGTTTCCAGACATTAAAAATTAACATTAAAAACAGTTTCGAGAAATTAAAAATTATGTGCTTTTCACACTTTTTTTTTTCCATAAGAAAATGATGCTTTATATTATAAAGATACATAAACATTACAATTACAAAAAGATTTAAAAAACAGGCCTATATGCCGCATAACTTCATCCTCCCACAACGAAAACAGTGAAAAAAGCTGGCGATCCCTTTCGGATAATAGAAATGTTCCTAGCCCCATACAAAAAACTGTATCAACAACACTGTTACCATACGGCTTCCATAATGAAAAAAAGAGATAGCAGTCATCCCATTCACAGAGAAAGAAAAACTGTTCCCAGCCCAATCGGTCTTAGCAATACTTTCATTAGCAGCTCCCCGCCTCCAGCAGAGAGTCTTGTCACAACACAACTGTCATTTGAAGATAGCAAGTCCCCTAGCATAAAGACCCACTTCTGAGATATACTAGTGACAGATTCAACTATTGCCATATACCAGAGAGTTTTAATATAAATTTAAAAACATGTGTGGCCTTTCATGGATGCCTTCTACTTGGAAGTATTCAATGGATTCTGGAGCCTTTATCAAAGCCAATTTTAATAGCCTGTCAGCTTTGGTGTTATCTTCCCTATAGATATGCTTAAAAGAGATGGTTTTCACACTTATCACACAACTTATTAAAGTATATATTTTAAATGTTCTATTTTATTTTTATTTTTGATAATTATTATTGGAACCTCACAATGTAATTGTAGATCAAATTACAATTTACAATGTAATTGTAGGTCAAATCACAATTTTACATTGCTTATATCTTATTAGTCCCTGCCATGAGACTATAGCAATGAGTTTGCTTTTGACGTGATATTGATATGGAATTAATTTGTTTTTTACCATAAATTTGTGTATACAATGTAATGTTTAACATAGGAAAACAAATATATATATTTAGATATAATAAAAATATTTGCCTTTCTCATTTCTAATTGATTGATAGAATTGAAGTGTTATTGCTCCATTCACTTCTTTCAATATGTAGAATTAATTACATAATCAATGAATTTCACCAATCATCACATCTAAATATAAAAAGTTGTATTATATATTTATTATTATGCATTATTATATTTATATTATATTTATTATCTAATATATTATTTAGATTATATTTATTATGTAATATAATAAATATTATATACAAATATATATTATTAAATTTGAAAGGTTTATTTTCAAAAAGAAAAATTGAATATTTTTAAAATGTAATTTGCATTTGGTTAGCTTAACTTAATTGGAAGAAAATTTAGGTTAATCCCAAAACTATACAACATCCACATTAAAGTAAAAATGTGGTCAGAGATCGTGGTCAATATGGCATATGAAAAATCTATAAACTAAGTGTCATGGAACAACACGTCTTCCTCCATTCCTTGTGAGTCTAGGTCGAATTCTTTGAATTCCAATCTTTGTGAAGGTATTAATTTTTTATTTATTTAAAATCTTTATAAATTGATTTCTTTTAAGACTATGAAACTAAGCTGCCATACAACCCTTGTTTTTTAATGTATACATGGATTCAACACCCTAAAAACCCTAAAATATATAATCTCCATAGTAAAATATGAAATTTTATAAATTTCCAATTAAACAAACTTATAAGAAAAAATACCAAAAAAATTAAAAACTAAGAATGTTTAAACATAATATTCTAAATATACTATAATAATATTTTTTAATCATATTTTTCAAATTATTTTTATTCAAAATTTAAAATAATTATTAGAATCTTACCTATTAATTATTGAAATTACACAATCAAAATATAACATTTAGATATTACAGAATCAAAGTATAACATTTAAACTTCTCCCATATTCAATATTTTACAAATTACCTATTATATTAAATTTCATTTTGACTTTTTTATAGGCTTAAACAGTTAGACTACAACATACGGGCACCACACATAGTGGACATTTTGGAAATAACCACTTACCATTACTCACCCACAACGTGGACACTATGTGTTTAAGAAATAACCAATTGTTTATTCAACCCCATGGGATAATATAATTGGTGAGATGTACACTTGGTACGAAGGGGTCATTAGTTCAAGCCTTACCATCTATGAATTTGGGGAAGTGCCTATTTCCGAGTTCTTACCATCTATGAATTTGGAGAAGTGCCTATTTCCGAGTTCAAGCCTTACCATCTATGAATTTGGGGAAGTGCCTATTTCCGGTTCCGGGTGAAAAAACAATCAGGGAAGTGCCTATTTCCGAGTTCAAGCCTTATCATCTTATGAATTTGGGGAAGTGCCTATTTCCGGTTCCGGGTGAAAGAAACAATTCATTTTTTATTCAATATTAATATGCATTATATAAGTATATATAGTAAGGTCGTCATAGATTTTAAACGGTTGTGTCTATTTTTCCCGAGTTTATGCAGGTTGGGAGATCCAGTTTTAGTGGGAATCCAACATGTACAGAAACTGGACCATCTCAGAGTCAGGACTGACGAGTCAGAAGGTCCACTTTCTCTCCCGTTTTCGAGACCTCGTAATACTGAATATGGTTTTCTCTTTTACCGAAACACCAGACTAAAGTGTTCCAGGTAACCGCTTCCTTCATCTTAATCTTTCGTTTCAGCGAAATCCCAGAGTATGAGGGGCCGTAGACCTTGGCAGGCCGCGTGGAGTTTGGAGCTTACTAGGTTTCGAACCCTTGATTTCTTGCCATAAGTCCGCCTTCGGACCCGGACCTACCCCATGTACTTCACATTATAATAAGCCTCGTGCTACCAACACAGTGTTTGACGTCAAGAAAATTGCTCGTCTATTATCGGGTTTTCCGACAACTTGACTTCACTCGGTGAGGAAACGGAGGGATGGGACTCTCCGAGTTTAAACTCCGCGCCTCTGTACCCGATACGGTACCGGCGTTTCAATGACGGGAGAATTTCCCGGTAAAGTTTTGGCTTGTTGTGGTTCGAACTAGGGACCTCGGGTCCTATGAACCCTGACATCAGTGTCTCTGTCTTCGCTGCAAAGCCCGATTCTCGGCGGGACCTTGGTGAGAAAGGTTTGTGCATATACCGGGACCGGGATCGACAACCTTGTTAGGCTATAAAGCATGGCAATGGACGTCACTCGGCCGTTTGACGCGCTCGCCATTGGAAAAATGCAATCAGAAGTTGGAAGGACACGCTCACGCGGGCGTCCTGCCAGCTATGAATTTTGTTATTGAATGAAAAAATTAAAGAAAATCGATGGAAGTCAGCGGAGCATTAATTGCAAGCATTTAATTCTATTATAGTTTCAGTTTCCATGGAAGCTCTTGAGAGTAACTGTCATTTCATTTATATTTCAGTGGGACTGATAGTCGTGTAGAGATTGATTTGAAGGATTTCTTCTGGATGTCAGCTTGGACATGGAAGATCATGCGCATTTATTTAAGAATATTTTCGTTCGAGAGGCAGAGAATAAATACTGTAGTTTATTTCTTTGAAAATTGATATGATACTTTTGCTTGGACCTGAATTTTACCGTGAGGAAGTTCCTATAACATTGCCACCTACACGGCTTTGGACTCTCCGCAGTATAACTTCATTTGTTGAGAGCGAACTTTTGGTGTAGAACAGTGCCTTTCCTCCTTAATTATTTCAGTTTTTTGTTCAGAAACTTACTGCGGTTCTGCAACTGCGCCTTCTGTTCAAGGAAGGTGAAAATGGAAACTGAAATCGATGCATTTTCGGTTCAATATGACGAGGAATCCTCCGATGCTCTGATTCGAAAGAGTTCTAAGGTTTCAAGCTTGATTAGAAACTTTCGAGTTGTAGAAAACACTGTTGAAAATGGTCAAGAGAATTGCAGCGGCGGGGGAGTGAAGGATGGGATAATGAAAGATGTGGAGCCATCTGAAACATCGTGCGTTGAAGAGATCTCCAGTCGTGAAAATAAAGAGCTTGTGGAAGGAGGATCCAATGGACATTTCCCCATCATGAATTCTTCAAACGGCTCCGTAGTGTCTGCCATGCCAGCGAACAGCACCAAGCCCGATAAGACGCAGCCAAACGCTAAGTCGGAATGGAGCGTATACTTTGAGGAAGAGGAAGGTAACATCCTCATCCGAATTCTCAAGATTTAATATTACATTTATTTTCCTCGTAATGCAGATATTACAGTCAATAGAAGATCGAGATATTATGTACATGTGACATGAACCTGTAGCAAATAAGGTTTTAAGGTGACGAATTTGCTTAGCCAAAGTAACACACCTAGTATCAGCCTATCGATTTTTTCATGTAATTCCTTTTTACTGAATCTCTCCCGCCCTAGTGAATGAGTAGCTCATATCATACTTACAGTGCTTAACATTCTACTTGTGAGATTGGAACTATCTGCAAGCTTGGTGAAGTTATTATTCCTAGCCACACAGACTACATCAGGATTCTTTCCAAGTAGATCTGGAGGTGTTGTATTTCTCAGCTGCTCTTGATGCATACATTGGCAGGCCTGAGATACCATAGACTTTAAATGCAGAGAAAATGACTTGAGATTTTTGCTACAGGGTGTTACCGCCCAAATTAGCATCCTTGTAAGAGCCCCACTTGTGGTCCTAAGGAGGTAAGCACACTTGGGAAATGCACCACTGTCACCTCAGTACTTTTCCCCTTCACTTGAGGCTAGCTCCTAAAAGCCATGGGGGGTATCCTAATCTAAGTGAAGTAAACCTGTCAAATAAGTAGTTGTCCTGTGAAAGATTCACTTCAAAAAACAACACCTCAATATATGATTAGATGGACCAGTGCCCAATAAGTGATAATATGCCTTAAAAAATATCTGATAGAAAACAAGAGCACAAACCACCCCAATATAAAGACGGAAACCACCCCAATATAAAGAGGGTTAGGAGCTAACTTTACGTACTTAGTCTGAAATAAGAGATAGCTACAACGTTAAATACAAACTAGCACTGATAAATTACAAGCTTAATTGATATGTAATCGTGAACTTTGCATAAACTTGTAAGAATGGATGGTGAATCCCTTTAGGGTTTTACCAAGATAATCTCCCAATAAAAGATAAATACAATTAACAACTAGGAGATTAATTTCACAACTAGATATGTTAAATAAGCTTGCGAAACGATCTAGAAATGAAGTATAGACTAGGAGAGGGTTAGAATACACCTTGAAGCACCGAACCCTAGCCTTTAGGGTTTCACCGAATCTGATTTCTAATGCTGCAATTTAATTTCCAGATTTGAAGAACTCCTTAAATCAGCCCACAATATTTTAGAATAATCTTTAAAGCACAATGAGGGAGAGCTGATTAGCCTTCTTAGGGTTAAAGAAAAGCAATGAAGCATAAATCCTTGTACAATATGTCTAGAAAACAAGATGAAACGTTAACCTTTCTTTAGACAACAAATACATATTTTTTGTTTAATTTTTCTTTTGATATTTTTTTGGATTTTTGTCTTTTATAAAATAAGAAAGAAAATATATTTGGATTTTTAGAGTTTTTGTGGTTGGTTGTTGGGATTTAGACTTAGTGACTATCCAAGGCTTATAATTGGCTATCCAAGGCTTATAGATTAGAATGAGGGACTAGAACCTTAGGGCAAAAAAGTCTCTTGTCTAATCAACACAAGACAAGAAAACCAAGGCCCTACAAGAAGCGTTTCCTCAAGGGAATGGCCTTGACCAAGAAGATCAACTATAACTTGAATATAATGCTTAAAACCGTTGCTAAGTAACTAAAAGGAAAAACAAAGCAATGGATTAAGTACTTACCCAAGTTAACAAGAGAAGAAGGAAGGAAAAAACCCTATAACATCTCCTCTCCAAGTAGTTAAGTAACTCCTCAAATGGATTGATCTTGCTAGCTTTGTAGAAGTCTTGAACATCAACAATAATATCTTTGATGAGCCAAGAACCAAGGAAGAGTGAGCTCCAAGAATTGACACCAAAAAAACTCTAAGAAAGATCTTCTATTAATGGCTTGTAAAAATGATCTCCAACAATTACACAATGATTTGGAACGAGAGGAGAGCCTCTATTTATAGAGGAGGCTTCTACATCTTTCTCATGCTTTATTAATTCTTTTTCCCTAAAATTAGCTTAGGAGACTAAGAAAGAAGACTTTTTATCCACACAAAGAAGGAGACTAAGTCAATACAAAATCAAATGATGCCACATGTACATAAAACCCTCATGTAAGAGGAACATCCCACAAAAAATGGGGCCAATTTTCTTTCCTTGTTCTGTTGCACCCTGTTATGATCCCTTGGTCTATTCCCGTATTTGATTGTGCAGAAGTCTTGAAGTGACATGGTTGCCTGAAACTCATCACCTAGGGCTTGATATTCTCTCAAATAGTCTTGAAAAGTTTCACCTTGAACTTGCTGCCCTTGATTTTCCGTTGGTTGTTTTCCCAAAAAATTGGGTAAAAGAGGTCTAGGCACTGTTCTGCTAGTGGTCCTAGCACCAATCTGCATAGGGATCCTGGTGTTGTTAAGTACGGGAATCTCATTATTGCTGTCGGCTCCATTATTCACATTGGACCCCCCTGCTCCGTTGTTACTCCCATGATTCTGATTGGTTTGATTGGTGAGTAACTTAGTTATAAGTTGAGTAAGATGCTGCTGTCCAGCTGCTAAACTCTCCAAGATCTGGATTCCCCTTTCCTCATTGGCATCACCCATGTTTTCCACTTGTCCAACCTCCGGTTGATTTTCCCTTACTTCTTCTTCCTCTTCAAAAATGTTTTCTGCCCCTCGTTGCCTTCTACTTTTGTATGTGACACCTATAAATCTATTGTCTTCACCCCACATGAACAACAAAACCCCTCTTCAGGTTGGCAGGAAAGAGGGCTCTGATACCACTGTAAAGTTCCTTGCTATATTTTTCTTTCTAAGTTTCCATTCAGTTTGCTGACATGGACATTTGGTCAAATAGTTCATATGTGAAGCTTTTACTCACATCTAACAATTTTGGTTGCTTGTCAACAATACATAAGAAAGTGTGCAAAACGTGTATTCATAACTTATCATCCAATTTATTTAGCAGCAGTACATAATACCATTTCACAAGTATTCTAACAACATCAAAAGAAGAAAAAACTCTGGATTGTTCATCAACAATGGGCTGTCTATAATTTAGAAAAATGTGTAGCAAACATATAGACAATATACAGGCCTATAGCAGTTATTTGTAGGCTGCTAGCTGATTGCTGTAGGACAACAGTCCTTCCCAAGCAATATTGACCCTTGGAAAGTGAGTAACTCGGCCCCAGTTGAAGATAGCTTGACCCACAATGTTGGTGCAAACTCCCAACAAAAAATCCAGTCACAGAATGAAGGAAATATCGCCCCCACTGCCTCAGATACTCGCCCAGAAACAGTACACGACTCCCCTAGTGCAAGAACTCGTCCCACAGAGAAAAAGAGTGCTGCCTCCAACAAGATATGTGCCCATCTACCAGGTAATGTGCCCAGGATGAAGGGAACTTGAGCTCAACTGTACCAATGCATCCCACTGACAAGGAACTCGACCCCTTTCTCTAATATTGCGCCCAACACAAGAAAAAATTGACCCAGCTGACAAGTAATCTCCTCAACACCAAATAACTCGCCCTCTAAGTAAAAGCCAGCCACGGATATGCAACTTCTAGCTACCAACAAGGAATACTCTGCCACTTTGAAGCTCAATGAAGAAATCTAAGTGATTTCCTCCTGAAAATGACCAACTAGGGTGGATGGTCTCACCACAGAAGCCAATCTCTAAAAATCCTCTTAGGGTTTCCGTCCCAAGAGTTCCAAAACCACAATGAGCTCTCTCAATGAGAAAATTAGAAAAATGCCAATACAAGAATGAGAGAGGGCGCCCTCCTTTTCCCTTTTATTTGTTCGTTGACTATTTTGCAACCCTTTTTTCCTTTTAATCAATTTAAGTGACGTTTCATATTCTTCCTAAGTCACTTTAGGTGCTTTTTTCCTTTTTCCCCCCTTTTAATTATCTAATGTCGTTTTGTTAGGCACTTTTCCCCTTAGGACATTAAATGATTAATTAATTCCCTTCTTAAGGACTATAGCCTACGTGAATCACTTAGGCTATTGCGTCCAAGTCCCATGATCACTCAGAAGGGGACATGACATCTTCTTGTCTGTTGTCCAAGGCTGCATAAATCCTTGACATGCTCTTGCCCACATCATCCATTGTATCAACTTCCTCAATGTTATGCATATTCCTCACCTTCTCTCCCTTGTGAGGAAAATCCTTATACAAGTGGTCTCCTTCACATCCCCAACACTTTATGGGATGTTGTCTTGGCCTTTTCCCCAAGGAATTTGTCGTTTTATGTTCACCTTGTGTTGGCTGCCCTTGTTGATATGCTTGAGAGTTGCTCCAGCATCAAAGTGCCAAGTGTCACATCACCGCCACATCCTAGCCCATATGTGATGTCAAGCTGCAAGAAGGTGACGTTTTGCCTCTTCTAAATAAATTGTTTGGCATGTAGGGGTTGAGAAAGATCCTCCTCTAGGCCTCCAAAGGCATGTCTCCGTGATCCAGCATGTGGGCCCTTGGCATCCAACCTATGGGCTTCAAGCCCCATGGAAGCCCAAGCTAGGCTTGTTTCTCCAAATCTGTCCACCAACTAGGTCCTGCAAAGACAAATGGATACGCCCTCAAAGGATCTCAAGTCAAAGCATCATGATGAGTAAATCAAATCAATAAAAAATCCATCTAAGCAAGTACATCCAAACCACCTCATCAAAATAAACTAATGCTCAAAGACCCTATGCAATTTGCCAAGTTTAGATATGGGAGGGTTGACAAAACGGCCTATTGGGTGAATCGTTCCTCAAGTTTAGGAGTGTTTCCCAAGGGGACCTCTTTCTAAGTCAGTGGATGAGGTGTCATGGATGAGGGGAAGACTTTTGGGCATGGGGTTCATGAAATACAAGGGATTGTAGTGTCTCACAGTGACTCTCACTTATGGGTGCCTTTGTAGAGGGTGTGCTGCACCTTCGTTTTCAATGCAACCTTTTTCCAAGCCCATATGTTGCCTTTTATTCTTTTAAGATGTTTCCAGGTTGAAGCCAAGGTGGGGCTGCTACCTAAGCATGAAAAACTGTGCCCACCTTGACTCTACCCTGGTCACATCATGCATCCCCAAGTTGAAAACATGTGTGGGGGCTTCTACCTAAGCAATAAAAACAATGCCCACACATGCTCCACCCTGGCTGGCATTTTGTTATTAATTATTCTTTTGCGGGTCCCATCAGTTTCTTATGAGAGACATTTCATTGTCCTTGGGATCCCTGGGCGAGCATCTAGAAGGTTAATGATGGCTTTTATCTTTTGCTAGCTACAAGCCTCTAGGCCTTCAACCCCTTCTTCCCATGAAATGAGGGACAACCCCTTCTTGGGTCAGTACACCCGAAAATCCCAAAAGATAAGGAGATGAGGGGATGAAGTGTGGAAAGTGACAAGTATGGTCGGGAATGGCACGATGAATTGTCAAGAGGACCTCCCAATAACAAACCTATCCCTAAGGGTGACCCACTTACTAGGGCGAAATGTCAACCACCAAAGTGAAACAAGGAAAAGAGCATAATGTCCAAGCAAACGTTACATAATCAAAAGCAGTAATAGATGCAACAAACTAAAATGACTCAAATATCAAAATGACACTCACCATAATACCTGACTTGTACCTCATGGAGCAAGACCCAATGTCTTTCGAAGGCCCGCTGATGTGGTGGATACCGTCGTGATGATCTTGGAGCTGTGGTGGTGAGGTGGGCCTCTGTTTGTGCAAGTGGATGCTGCTGGTCAAGCTGTCTCTCAGTACTCCATGTTTGCAACCTGAGGGCCTCGAGACATCATCTCCTTAGTTATCCCTAGAACTTGGGGATAACGGGCCCAATTAAAGGATTACTTCTTCTTGCCACATGCTAGAGGATTAGTTATACATGCAATCGAGATTATTGGGAGAGGATTAGCGCACAGAATAATGTTCAAGGAGTGGCTCTTGCTGATGAGACCAATAAAGAAGCTTAAGACTATTACTTGAATACATTTATTGGTGAATTCAGAAAAAGGGAAGAAGAGGTCAATTGTTTGTAGCACACATGTGCATCCCTAAAGACATGTTTTCTAGAAATCTGTGTTTTTTACCTACATTCTGTGGGGAGTTTCTCTTGTTATAACTTATTTTGTGGCTATAAAATATACTGAAACTGAGTAAACTGATTATTTTCTATAAACCGCAGTCTATGCTGGTGTTTTTCATTTGTTCTTAAGGGGTGAACCTTTGGTGGGTTTATCAGATGCTAGAAGGCAGTTGCCAGGAAGGTAAAACGATGTGTATGTGCTGATGACATTGTACCATTTTGTTATATTAATACAAGTGATCCATCTAAAATGATTGATTTATTGTTTCAGACTCCAGAGTTTATTCCGAACCCTGAACAACAATAAAATTCAAAGATAGAACACTTCATTTTTTATGTTTAGTCCCTAGTTCTGATAGAGTTTTGTCTTGTGAATCTGCAATGTTCAAGGATTATGGAAATGTCGCCATTGCAGTTGGGTCCACCCAGTCATGAATCCTAGAATAGAGCTTATACAGAAACACACAGAGCATTGCCAAACACTGAATAACATCCAAGTATTGTTTGAGAAGGGATTTCCTATCAAGCATAAAATTCAGGAAGGTAAGTAAAAATCATGTTTTATGGGGATCATTTTTGAAATGAGTATATTTTTTGATTGTTTCTGTGTTCAGTTTTTAAAAAAGGTTGGATTGCCTTTCCTGTCTCCTGTATAAACTTCCATTTGGGACTGTACTTCAAGCCTTCTAACAGTTTCATTCAGAGGAGTCCATATAGCATTCCTCCATGATGTGGAATATGTTGATTTGCAAAAATTGCATTCTACTTGCATATTCCCATTCCTCAAAAGGAAGCATGTTGGTAGATAGTCAAAGTGATAAATTTTTTCTGATAATCAGTATTTGACATTTTAGAAATTCAAATATCATCAAATAGTGCTGAAATTCAGAAAATCTCATTTCCTGTCTCAACAACACTGTATATACACTTAACTGAAAAACACACTCTCCATAAAAATTCTGCAATCGAGTATGGCTGAAAGATTACTATTTTGCTGTCAGGCTACAAACAATGTATCTAATTTATGTAACATCAAATACATCATTACAGGTTCCGAAAGCAAGGATTTCTTGGACAAAGAAGGTGAAGCAATTGAATATGAAAGTAAAGATGCTGAACTAGTAAAAGATGAGAAGGTGATCCAGACCATGGCAAAGAAAACCATGACAGAGGTTAATGAGAATCAGCCAAGTGTCTCTGAAACTATCATGTTGAATTCAATGGATGAATTTGTAAGGGCGCAGGATGAGTTGCAACTGACAGATCAGTGGGCAAGGACTCTTGACAACGGTACATCCACAGGAAAGGTAGAAGAGATTGTCAGAATTCTAAAGGAGCAGAAATCACATGACTTACTTTGTCCTGCTTGTGGCTCATGCATCACTAAGCGTGTCATTTTACGCAAAAGGAAGCGAAGAAGTACAGTTTCTGTCAACAGTTTGATCCAAGAACCTGATAATGATGCACAAACTGCTCTTTTAGAAGATAATGAACAAATAACTGAAGATCAGAATGACCAGCCAGATATCCCACATGAAGACACTGATGAAAATGAAGCTTATGGATGCTTGACATGCTTTTCAATTTTCTTTCGACGAGGTAGAACTCTCTGGGCACTCAAATCAGTAAAAAATGTGATATGATGTATTATTTATGCATTATGAAGCATTGGTCCGTGTAAAATCAATAACAGGCATGCAGATATTTACAAATAGTTTGATTATAGCAACTTATTTCACATATCAAGGATGTAGAAAAAGTATTGTATGAACCTTATTCTTAACTAAAGATGAATTCTACTTAAAATGGAAATTGAGGAATTAAGAAAAGCACTGCAATAATTAGAATATTAAGTGCTAGTAATATCCCTTCAATCTTATATTTCCCTTCTTGCTGGCACAGTGATCATGTTTTTTCTTTATTAACACCATCTTGTCTAACATCATTAATAGTTCATAAGTTTGTCTTTTTGCATCTGTTGTAAACACATGCTCAGTTAGCTATCCTTCTCATGAATAAACAGGTAATGCATCCTCCAAATCCAGACAGGTTGCAAATCTGGTACATTTTTCTACATCTCCAAGGAAAGCAATCTACACTTCCAATGTCCTGTCAATTGAGAGGAAAAGAAATCCATGTTCATTGTTTCTTTTCCCTAGATAGTGTCGTTACAATAAAATGATTCTAGAGAGAACCCAACATATAATAGCACTGAGAAGGGAGATTCCTTTTAATGTTGAACAAGGTCATAGATGAAATAGTAAAAGTGAAACAAACTATTCAAAGGAAAATATCTTTCAATTAGGCTTGGCTGATCCTTGGAGGATTCTATTTGTATGTTTCATCCAATGTTATCAGAACTGGACTGGTCATCGAATTGGTCGACCCTAGAAACTGGAACCGGACTGGAACTAGACAAAAACTGGAAACAAAGCCGGAGCACAAAACTTGTCGACCAAAAAATATATAAAATATTCAAATTTTGAAAACAAATATATTCATGTGCATCCATGTGAATCCAAACCATTATACTCAAATATGCAAAGTTTCTCACGTATATAGAAAGTAAGGGTGAATATAACCAAAATAGAACTGAGTGCAATCCACATCTGAACCAAAATACATCAACAAAGAGACACTAGATGGACTCTAGAGTCCAAAATTAAGCATAGTACTAATAAATAACTATAGTCTAGACTCTAGACTCTACAATCTAATCATATGAGAGAATTATTTGATTTTTCATCATCTACATCCTCAACATGACTAGACTCAAAAATGGGATTCTGTTTTGATTCCCCTAGCCCTGAAGGTACTCGTCCAACAACAATGTTTAGATCCAATGGCTGTGGAAGTGGGTCCAACTCCATCCAATATAGGTCTTCATTGTCAAATGTTGTTGGTTGAGTCTCCACAACCCACTATGAATTTATTGATTTGAAAAAAAAATTAAGTTCAAGTGGTCCCCATCGCTGGCTGTATGGTTCCGTATGGAACCAACCCCAATTTTGTTAAAAAATGTACCAAGGATAAGTGGTTTCCTTAGGCTTTGAGTCTCTGCCTAGGGAAAAGTGTCCACATGTGTGACCCTCTTTTATTATGACTTTATAAGTGGTAAAGTCAAATTCTTTTCTAAATTGAAAGTGACTTTAGAATCATAAAGTACAATGTGGGTATTTAATGAAAGGGGTGAATAATAAATTAAAAGTGAGAATTAAATGTGCACTTATTCTCCACCCTTGATCTAAATGAATGTGAGCCATTAGATCTAGGGATCACCCAAAAGTCACTTTGGGAAAATGAAAAGAAGGGAAAAGAGGAAAAGACTCATTCATTCTTCATGTGCATTTGGAGAGAGTGAGAGGAGGATAGCTGAAGAAGGTGGAGCACTTGAGCCAAAGGAGGGCATGATTTTTATTGATTTTTCATAAGCATTAGGTTAAGCATGTAGTTCATTTAATTTCATCATGTCTTAACCATAAACAAGAATGTTGCAGCAACCAAGATCACAAGAAGAAACACCATGCATAAGAACACAAGAAGTATCCTGGGAAACCCTTCTCAACAAGGGAAGAAAACCCATCCAAATCCTTTGTTATATTCTTCAAGAGAAAGACCTTTCACCACCGAGAATGACTTAGCACACAAGAGGGTGCTTAATGTTAATGTTTATGCCATTATTATAGTTCTTTGCATTTCAATAGATAAGAGCATAATAAGAACAAGATCACTGAGAAATACACATTCACAAGAGACACAGCATTTATCCTGGGAAACCCTCTAGGGGAAGAAAACCCAGC